>JAULKM010000008.1:16440205-16452529 GCA_032355605.1 Rubia tinctorum
GGAGTGTGTTTGACTCTCGGCATTGCAAATATTGTTGGCTTCACTAGGTGCCGCAAAGGTGAGCAGATTAGAGTACAATATTGAATATTTTTTTTCTTCTGAATTTACCTGTTCTGTAGTTGTTGGTCTTGAGTATGTATTTTTTCCCATCAATAGCATAAGAGTGAGGGAGACATTTCTGGTAGCTAATAGTTTAGTCCTGAATAAAATGATTTTGCTATGGGCCTTCAAAAAGAAAACAGAAATGGTAGACTTCAAGAGTGAGATATAGCAACTTCACTACAGGCCAACTATAAATAGTTAAAAAAGCAGCTCTTATCCGAAGCTGATGGCTCAACTTCATCTATCAGAGAGGGAGTTGGGTGATTAAGCTTTTGGAATCAATTTACTTGTTCCAACTTCCAACTTATATATACTTGAGGCTATTACGCTACTATTCTAGCTTGAGTTCATCAAGTGTTTAGTAACTCAGGTAAATTTTCTCTACTCTTTACTATCTCCTGTTCAGTTGGCAGTGTACTTTTTAACTATTTGGTAAAGCAAGTTTTGAATAAGTAAATCACCTAAAGCTGGATTTGGAATTGAATGGTAGAGTTAGCTTGTGTAACATGTGCTAGTTCTACAGTTCATGCTTCAAAGTGATGAATCTATTTGTTTCTCCAGTTCTTACAGCTTGGTTATCTGGGTAAACACAGCACATGACATACAAAGTTTCTCCCTTGTCAAGTGTTTTTGTTATATTACTTCCACTGAATTGGTTCTTTTTATCATTCTTCTCCTTTGTTTTGCTTTGTGAAATTACGCTTTTCATGAATATTCAGAGCTTCTTCTCCATGCAAAACATGTCTCCTTGGAACATTCTTGTGATAGAGAAGATGTTTTTTTTTTACCAGAATAAACCATGTTGAAATGTGTTCATTGTGCCTTTCAGATGCCAAGAAGCAGCTTCAAGCGTTTGCTACTCAGACCATTGCTTCTCGATTTTCCTCCACAATACAATCAGCATTCAGTGTCGTGTAAATCGCCCAGATCAGACTAGTAAAAACCGTTGTACCTGAAACCCCCCAAGATTAAAGATGTTGGCTCATAGTTCATTACTGTATTGAGGAACTGTGCCCTGCTTCTGTACTTCTGCTCCATACTACATCAATATATAGACAACCAGGAGGTGACCTGTTTTGATATTGTTCTCCGGAAGGAGTTTAAGTTGAAGTTTTTGTACATCTGGACTAATGTACTGCTATGACCATAACTTTAGAGCATTGAATGTTAAAGAGTCAAATTTTGTATACCGAGCCTATTTAGAAAATAACTAAATGAATTATTTCCAATCATTCTCGTTCATACTTCATTTTGATGTGGTAACATTGACGGATGCAATGACAATCCTGATAAAGTTTTCGACGGATGGCATAAAATGCAACAAAAATGGCACTAATCAGAATCCATAGCTATGTAAAGTTTCTAAAATAACGCGTCAAGTGTGCTCTTGTGTGAATACAATACAGCAGGTATCCTCGTTGTAATTGGTTAGCAAAAGAAAGAAGTCAATCCAAGTAGTTTAATCATTTATTTACAAGTTGCTGAATAATCTTTTATGCAATAGTTTTACAGGAGACGCATGAATTCCTCAATGTACATTTTGCATATGATTTCAATGTTATAGAACGGAAAATAACGATGCCGGGGTTCTGTTTTCTTCCACCCATTTTCTTTTATGTTGCCATTTTCGCATAAAATTTCAATGATATAGAACGGGAAAATAATGATGTTGGGTTTATGTTTTCTTCCACCAATTTTCTTTTGTTCTGTCATATACTACCTGATCTACTAGCGTTGGTTCCCTTTCCCTTTTAGTTTGATTTTTTAACAATGACACATTTCCTTTGGGCAAAATTTAACCTATTTGCATCCATCAATTTTGTTTAGTATGCTAATACCATTCATTTTATTTTTATAAAAAATGTATCAATTTATTATGAACCAGGGAGTAAAAAAGAAAAGAGGGGGAATATATGCACGTACACAAAATCTTAGGGCTGTTTATCTAACCGGCAAAAGTTTAGGAACTGATCTAGCAAATCATATTCGACTACTCGTCCCGTCCGGGGAAGAACCGCAGTGAAAGAATCAGACCAGAGAATCTGAGAATTAAGCCAAAGAAAACTCAAAAGAAATGTTGCAGTGCATATTTCTTCTATCTGATTCTGGGTATGTTTCTTGGATTTTTACGTTCCGGGCATATTTTAGATTCTTGTTTTTTTTACTCTGTAAAATGATGGTGTGGTTCAGGGAGGTTATGCTAGAGAAACAGCTTACTGGCCACAGAGTTGATCGTTCCATATGTGCTTGGTTCTGGGACCAGTCCATTTCTCAAGGTGATTCTTTTAAGGTACTGGGTGACTGCGTTTTTGTTTTTTCTAGGATCTTTTTTATGTAAGATAGGCTGTTTAGATTAGTGTCTTTGCCTGTTGGTATTTCTGATGAGTTTCTTTGTACATTGGATGTTTAGTTTATGCCTGTGATTGCTTCGCCGACACATTACATTTTCCAAGTTGTTCGTGATGGCATCACGTTCTTGGCTTGTACACAGGTTGAAATGCCACCCTTGATGGCTACTGAGGTAATTTTTGAAGAGATGCAGCTATAGTGTTAGTACTATGTGAGTTGGTGGATCTGTTGATCGTGTTCCGAGAGTTTGAAATGCAATCATTATTATGCCCTTTGACGATTTAGTTTCTAGTTCCTTTGCAGAGTTGCTGATGTACTTGCTGATTACCTAGGAGGTTTGAACGAAGATGTGATAAAAGATAATTTTGTACTCGTGTACTCGGTATGTGATCTCCTTCTATTTCTTCAATGTAGATTGGTTTGAAGTTGACATTATAGATTTTTATGTAGTTTTTTAGTTGTAGTTCTTTCAAGCGCTTTAATTAAGAATAGGAAGTTTCATGTCATACGCTCATGTAATATGTTTTTCTAATTTTTTGGTACTCTACACTTGAATTACTTTTGCTACCTTAAGAAAAGTTCAATGTCCGTATTTCAATTACTAATGTTCTTTCACTCTGTGCTGAGCTAAATAGTTATCGTTTTCGGTAACTTGCAGCTTCTGGATGAGATGATAGACAATGGTTTCCCTCTCACAACAGAACTTAATATCTTGAGAGAGATGATTGCACCTCCAAACATTGTTAGCAAAATGTTGAGTGTTGTGACTGGTAGCAGCTCAACTGTGAGCAACACTCTTCCAGGAGCAACAGCTTCTTGTGTTCCTTGGAGGAATACAGACTCAAAAAGTTCTAGCAATGAAGTTTATGTTGGCCTTGTTGAAGAAATGGATGTAATTGTAAACAGGTATCCGATGGATCTTTTCTTTTCCATTCATCCTATTCATGTTTGGCGTGTGTGTGTGTGTTTACCTGTCTTATTCTTCCCTTTTTTTTTATAGTTTTTTGGTTGGTTTTGATTCCGCTTCTCTCTTCCTATGTCACCTGGATTGTTCTAACATTGTAATAGACACATCTTTGATGCAATACAAAGGTGCTAATTAACATTGCCGAGTGTTTTGAGGTCATTTGGATTTCAGTGTCTCAAGTAGTTCAAATTCCTTATTAATAAAAAATCAAAGTGGTATATTTTATTCTGATGCATGCATCTATCATTACTACCTTATAGTCATTTTTAATAATGCTTCTCTTTATCCTCTTGATATGTGCTGCAAGGGATGGAAATCTTGTGAAATGTGAAATTTATGGCGTGGTTGAAGTTAATTCTCACCTTTCGGGTCTTCCTGATCTGACCCTTTCATTTGCAAATGCTTCAATCCTAAATGATCTGAGGTTTCATCCGTGTGTCCGGCTCCGTCCATGGGAATCTGACCAGATTCTCTCCTTTGTTCCACCTGATGGAAGCTTTAACTTGATGAGTTACAGGTGTGTTATGTGATTGCATCTGACTTTTTAGGAAGTTTGGCCTTATGTTTAGTAGTATCTTTATGAGAGTATTCTATTCTTTATGCACATACGTACAGACAAAATTATTTTTCTTCGTTGGAAGAAATTACGTGGTCACACAAACGCAAAGAGCGGAGTCATGTGTAAGTCAACAAATGAGGAGATGATAAGTGAATAACAATTTACCAGTGCATATGTGGACGAGAAAGGCAATTGGGTCACTTTGTTACTTTTCAAGAATTGCCTGTTTAAGTTACAAGTTAAGTGTTTAAGATCCTTAAAATATGTAGGCTTCTAATTCTTAATCTGTTAAGTGACTGCAATTGTTTATACTCTCTTTTCTGACATTTACAGAGTTAAGAACTTGAAGAACACTCCAATATATGTAAAACCGCAGCTGAGCTCAGAATCTGGGACATGTCGTATAAGCGTTTTAGTTGGAATTAAAGTTGATCCTAAAAAGCCCATAGAAGAAATAGTTGTGGAATTCCAGCTTCCATCTTGTGTTTCATCTGCTAATCTTGCATCAAATCACGGAACAGTTAGCATTCTTTCTAACAAGGTACTCGCTGCACATGTTTGTTGTCCTGCTACATTTTGGTTATATTTGACAGTTTAAGAGCTTTTTTTTTAACTGTTACAGTAGGATGTTGTCCCCTTATTCTGCCTTCAATGTTCATATTGGAATGTGCAGTTAGCTGAGAATAAATAGTTATAATTAAGACAGTGTTACGAATTGAGGTAGTAGAAATTAGAACCTAACTCTACTTAAACCATGTTTCCAACCCTCGTTGCAGAGAAGGCTTAACAAGTTAATAATGTGTCTCTACTGAGTATGCAGAAGGACATTTTCTGTTTGAATATGAACTAAACAATGTGTCTCTACTAAACATGATGACGATGTATGATACATTTATTAGTAGGATTGCATTTAGACAATTTTCTGTATTTCTGCGTTCTATGCTGATAAATATCATTCAGAATTTTCGTTGAGGCACTGCATATTACTATATTAGGAGTTTATAATCTCTCATAAGGAGATATCTATATAAATACTGACTTGTCAATTGTCATGTTGTTAATTGTGGCAGACTTATTCTTGGTCCATTGGAAGAATGCCGAAAGATAAAGCCCCTAACGTGTCGGGTACCATGGTGCTCGAGACTGGTTTGGAGCGTCTTCATGTTTTCCCATCTTTTAAAGTGAGTTTCAGGATCATGGGCGTTGCCCTCTCTGGATTGAAAATTGACAAGTTGGATCTGAAAAATGTAACTCAACGTCCTTACAAAGGATTCCGCGCCCTCACCAAGGCTGGAGAATATGAGATAAGGTCATAATTCGAACTCGCGTGCCACTATGTTTCAACCAGCTGAAACTGTACTTGTGAATTCTTTTTGGTATAATCACCAGTCTATATATGATTTGGCTGTTTGGGTCTCCTTTCAAATTGATTTGAGGTGGAATTCCAGGTTGTCATACTGTGATTTGTGAATTCAATTGAATAATGAGAAATGATTATTCCTTTACTAGATGTACCAATTTACAGAGTTGTTTCTGATCATATGTGACAACACTTCTGAGATGATCAATGACAATTTCCTTCTTGAGGATTCAGTTTTCTATTCTGCTAACCTTAAAATGGTCAAAGGAACACATTATTTGCCAGCAGAAACAACAATAAGAATTACAGGATATAAAATCGGACAAAGAGTAAGAACATCGTGTCTGAAGCTAGATAAGCAAGATCAGAAGTGACCGAAACAAAAACTCCTGGATCCTCAAGAATGCAGAGTACAAAACAAGTTCCAATTTAAGCCGCCACTTTGTTCACTCTGAAGGAATCCATAACCGCTCGAATGTCATCTGCCTCTTCGGCAAAAACCCTCTCAGGAGTCTGCAACCTCAGTTCATACAGCTGGTTGTTTTCAACTCCAAGAACTGACAGATACCGGCGATCCCATTCCAGCCGGGCAATCCTTTCCTGAGGCATAACCGCCAGTTGATTGTTGTTTGCAAATGATTTGATGTTCACCTGCGATGATCACGTTCTGACAAGGTCTATGTTGGGTTGATACTGAATAAAACACACTGTCGGAAGATACTAAAAGATTAAAGATCCGACCTGAACTTCATAGTACAACTTTCCATCATCTGCAACTCTTGAAGAGGTAGACAGGATGCTTGATTCGCGTTTTACCCCAAGTCTAGTGGACATGAACTCGGTCAAATATTGCTTCAGCACTTTTTTTCCAGCTTCTTGAGGTGAACCCAAATCTTCGACGCTCTTGTATTTGGAAGATGAAGGAGATGATATCTCCACTGACAAATTCTCATCAATAATAAAAGGGTCCCTAAAGAAAATGTCCGCACCAGCGCCTTTAACTTGGATCCAGTTCTGAGGGTACTTGAATGAGTAGCCATCAAAAGTGTCGATGTACTCCTTGAGTCTAACAGACTGGGCGAATGCTGCATCACGCGAATCAGCGCGTGAGAGAATGAAACTCGACAGGATTAGGGCCATTGCTTCTCTTCTTGGAACTGCAAAACCTTTATTCTGGTTATGTATATAAGAAATGCCTTGTGAGAACTACATTGACATAGTTTTCATCATTTTGGTAGGATGCTCATGGTTCATAAAAACTAGCTTCATAATCAAACAGGTACATAACATACATTGGCCAACGACTGTTTTCAACTTTTCATGAATGATGTTTGTGAAGCAAATGACTAAAATTTTGCCACATTGCGGTTAAGGATGTCAGAACAGACAAACTTCAGCAACATAACATTTAGATACAAGATTTTGGTCCTATTTTCTCGCAAGCAGATTTCTTACTGAACTGAACTGAATTGATCTGCATTTAAGCATAGTGTAAAATATGAATAATAGACCAAAACTAACCTAAATAATATCAATTCAAACTTTTAAACTAAAATGCAAATAAGCTAGAGAGAACAAGGCCTTCATCTACACATTCCCACTTTCAAATTGCACAATTGAGGCCTGTAAGAACACTAGCAATGCCCAAACATTGACTCTACCTTGTAATCTTTACTATTGCAATTTCAACAATTAGGCGAGAGCAGATTAGCATTTCATTCCACGACAAGGTAAAATCACACTTAAAATGCAATTTATTCGGTTGTCAGAAGAGATGTTGTTAGGACTTACAGGGTGAAGTTGGGAAGAAACAGAAAAACAGCGTCCATCTCTAATCTTGGAGGGAGGCCTAACTGATATAGTAAACTTTCTCGAGGGCCTGTTCAGAAAATTGAGGTCATCAAACTTGGTTGAGAAACCGGGCAGTATCCCTCCGGCAAGACTGGTCATTTTTCTGTTTTAGATGGGATTTGGGGCTGTCAAGCAGCCATTTTTGATGATGTGGGAAATGGATAGGGGTATAAAAAGTTGAACTTGGTTTTTTGGTAATAAATGGTTTCTGGTGTAATTTTCTCTAACTCTGCACAAATTAATTAAGGAAGTGACAAGGAAATTGATGTTGAAATATGATGGAGAGAATGGAGAATAAGATGAAGAGAAAAGATAACGATGAGATGAAGTGAGAAAGTGAGAATGAGAGGTGCAATTTTTTTCATCCTCTTAAGGGGTATATATAGTAGAATAGGAGAGGTAATTACATAGTGTTCCCCTAAGGTAAATGAATGGTGAAATAATTAATTATCACTAATCTAGCTTATTGCTAATGAGCATTTTATTATTCATAACAGTTTCTTGATTTTGGGAGAATATAAGGCAATGTAGAAGAAGAAAATGTTGATTTTATCAAATGGGACAGTGTTGGCTCGCTGGTGTCGTGCCTTCGCGTTTGATATAAAATATGAAGTATATTCTGTTTGCATGTATCATGCTTCGTGCCGTGTTATAATGTATGAAGAAGAACATATTTCATATTATTTTCGTGTTTATAGTGTTTAGTGTCATGTTATCAAACTTTAAATCGATTCATGGTCTGTGAACGTGCTCTATGTTTCTTGATCGTAGAGTGCTAGATCCACAGTTGAATGGTTACGTAAAGTTAAATAAATAAAATACTATACTTCTTTCAATTTGCTAACATTGTCACTCTTTCCTATTTGACACGAATTATTTAACAATAACATTCTTTCCTTTTGTAGAAAGATTCATTTAATTTCATAACGCTATTTCATTTTTCTAATTATTAACTCAATTTGCTCCCCACGTTCTACCCACCCGTATTCACGACAGAATCAAAGAGTAAAAGTGTTAGAAATAAGAAATATTTTATTTTTTCTTTGGGTTTGATGGGGAAAAAAGAAAGAAAGAGGAGGTTGTGTGGGGTCATTTGTCTTATCTTGATTGTAAGAAGGAGAGGAAGTGGTAGTAGTGAAGGAGAAAGATTAAGAAATGATGGGCAGCCTCTCAATTAGTTTGCATTTTGAGGAATCAAGATGGCAGCAAGTATGGTGGTGGTGCAGCCTAAGCAGCCTTCTTTCTCTCCTCTCCAATCATCTCTATCTGACTTCAATGGTGTCAGACTCCCCTCTTCCCTTCAGGTATTCACTGCCAACAACTCACCTTATATGCACCAAATGGCTGTAAAATGCTCAGTTTTCTTGTGCATTCACTTCTCTGAAAATGGCTGTGTTGATTAGCTCTACCGCAAGTAACTTGTCAATGTATGCAGTAATGTAGTTGATTTCAACAAGTAACTATTTTGAGATACGACGAAGAATAAATTGAATCTTGATTGTTGACAAGAAACAATTTGACTAGGGTTTTGTGTTAAGGTTCATGTGTAAAGAACAAGAAAATATTCTGCAGTGGAGGATCATTGTAGCATTGTGCACACTCATCTGCTAAATCTTTTGCTGCTATTTAGGATGCAACTCTAAGCTTGAAGATTGCTTATGAAAATTGAATTGCCTGATTTGAGTTTCTAAGGCAAAAACCTATGATTTTTTCATTCTTGATTGTAGTATAAAAGGAAAGTATGGCAGCCAAGAGGAACTCTAAAGATTTCAGCATCCGCCGCCAAGAAAATCCTTATCATGGGTGGGACAAGATTCATTGGCATTTTTTTGTCCAGACTTCTTGTCAAAGAAGGCCATCAGGTAACCAGTCATTTCTGGATGTGGCATTTTGTAAAGGGTTTTCATCCGATTTTACGAGCGAAAAATCGTGGATGCAGGTAACTCTGTTCACCAGAGGAAAAGCACCCATTGCTCAGCAATTGCCTGGAGAAGCAGATGCTGATTTTGCTGATTTTTCCTCCAAGGTAAATTTGATTCTACAATTATCATATTTTAACTTAAGCAATGGCTCAGACGAATGAACTGTTAATCTTTCTGAGTATACAGATACTGCACTTGAAAGGAGACAGACAAGACTTTGACTTCGTAAAGAGCAGTCTCTCAGCTGAAGGCTTTGATGTTGTATACGATATAAATGGTACATAATCTATATTCGTGCCATCTTAAATGTGCATATGGTATCAAGATAACTTTGGAGCAGCTTCCATTTGTTATGTAAATGCGGCTTTGAGCTTCTATTCTCGCTATTATCAGGTCGCGAAGCAGTTGAGGTAGAGCCAATCCTAGATGCCTTGCCTAATCTTGAACAGTAAGATTTTCTTTGATAAATCGCGAAAGCCAACATTTCATTCCCTTTTGTAATTGTGTCGGTTTTCTTGCAGGTACATATACTGCTCTTCAGCTGGAGTTTACCTCAAAACTGACTATCCACCACACTATGAGGTCAAGATTATAACTACCTAGTCATAATCTGAAGCAATTATCGAAGATGTTTTGCGTCTTTTTCTAGTGTTTCTTTTTCTGCCATACTTTGCAGGTTGATGCAGTTGATCCAAAGAGCAGGCACAAGGGAAAGCTCGAAACCGAGAGCCTGTTGCAGAAAAGGGATGTAAACTGGACCTCCATAAGGCCAGTCTACATCTATGGACCATTGAACTACAACCCTGTTGAAGAATGGTTCTTCCACAGACTGAAAGCCGGCCGCCCCATCCCAATTCCCTCCCCGGGACTTCAAATCACACAACTCGGCCATGTCAAGGTTCGAAGAATAATGGCAATCTTTTACAAGAAACAAGAAAAAAAGGGTCACATTTTCTTACCATATTCTGCAATGATCATTTTTCAGGATCTCGCGACAGCTTTCCTTAAGGTTCTTGGAAATGAGAAGGCAAGCAAGCAAGTTTTCAACATATCAGGTGATAAGTATGTCACCTTTGATGGACTAGCGAAAGCATGCGCTAAGGTAATGTATCAAACCGTATACATTCAGCCCTTTAACTGGTTTTTGTGTCGCTTTTATAATAGTATACGATCTCTTCATCCATCTGTTACTCTGAGCACCTCTCTACAGGCAGGTGGATTCCCTGAGCCCGAGATCATTCACTACAATCCCAAGGAGTTTGATTTTGGCAAAAAGAAAGCGTTCCCATTCCGTGATCAGGTAATGCATATAAGCCGCGCTTTCCTGGTGGCATTTTGTCGAATGATGAAACCACATTCTAGATTCTGGTGTGATTTGTGTATTTTTGTCTGTGTGCATGTGCAGCATTTCTTTGCATCCGTTGAGAAAGCGAAGAGTGTGCTCGGGTTGGTACCGGAGTTTGGCCTGGTTGAGGGCCTTACAGACTCATACAACCTGGACTTTGGGAGAGGAACATTTAGGAAAGCAGCAGATTTCACCACAGATGATATGATCCTAGAAAAATCTCTGGTCTTGACTAGTTAATTAGGATGTTTTTGTTCATGGATTCCTACTCAGTTTTCTTTGCTTCTCTCTTGGAGGTAATGTGATCAATTTAGATATGGAGAGAAACTGTGGAGTATATGCTATCTTATCAATTGTTTTTATGAGCAGAATAATAATCGGATTTTTCCCTAAATAGAAAAGAATAGGAAACTATCCCGAATAGTATCAACTTTTGAAAATTTCCAAGACTGGGTAACTTGTTTGGCAGCTGTAAATCAGAATATTTTATTTGTGAAAAAATATTGTCCGTGGGCTGGGATGGGGTGGAGGCTGTGAGGGGTGAGGCAAGACAAATGTCGAATGAAATGAGGTGTGACAGGAAGATAAATTAATTTGAAATTCTTTTCCACCTCATTTTACTTGACTTTTTTCGTAACATGATTAATCCTCCACCGTCACATACATGATTCCTCCACGTATAAAATTTTCTGATTATGAAGGACGGCGATCAAATTGCGAGTTTTGGAGTTGACCAACGTAATTGCAAAAAGTCACGTGGAGCAAAAACTCAGTTTTGAATCTGGTTTGGGGACTAAACAAATCATTTTTGAATTTGTTGGGTACCGAATGTACGCTGTATTGGTATCGGAGACCAAAATATGGTATTGCGATATATGTTGGGACCAAAAAACAATTTAGTTTTTTATGAGGTCCAAGATATAGCCTTAGTATATTGGACTATATGACTAAAGCATGTGAAGAACTAGTTAATATCATTAATGTTGAATAATAAAAATAACATTCTACAAATTGAATTAAAAGTTATAACTTCTAAGAAATGAAAATGTTCTAATGATAATGGCGTTGAGTTTTAATGATGTCGGGAATTGAGATTTGTTGTAGAGCAGATGGTCATGACAAAGATAATGGTAGTGAAGGGATGCTAGTGGGGTGTCATAAGGAATTTGAGATTTTAATGATTGTGCTGTCAATTGATGTGATGCGATAGTAAAGTAAGATGCTGGCTATGGTGGTGGTGGGTCATGTGTGGTGGTCATGAAGGTAGTTTTGATGTCATGAGTAGTTGGTAGAACGTGAATATTAGTTCATATTCGCCTCATCCTCGTACCACCCCACTAGACCTGATATATACCTGCCAATTTAATATAAAATATATTACTATTATCCACAATGTACATATCTTAGTAATAATATTTTATGTAAATACTTATTAAAACTTTAATATTAAAATTATTATAATAAAGCGGATATTAAATATATTTGGAAATATAAGTTGGGTGAGTATATTGGGTTTGAAGTAGGTAGGGATGAGAATGAATTTTAATGTTGTACCCGTCATAGGTGATGGAGCGAGTATAGGTACGAAAAACTTAGGTAGGCATGAATATTGAGAGACCATAATTCGCACATGCCTTGCCGTTTGCCATCCCCAGTTGTGGCAATGGTGTTTTGCCCATTTGTAGTTTGTGATATTCTGATTGGTATGAGGTAACAGAGTGTGCCGATGTCGATAAAGGGCAATGGTACAACTATGGTGTGATTGTGGGTTTACACAGTGGCGGAACCAGGGGGTGGCGAGGGGGTGCTGGCGCCACCCCTAGGATTCGGCGGCCCGAGTCGTAGTGGTACCGGCCACCGGAATCCTCT
>JAULKM010000008.1:16452629-16463297 GCA_032355605.1 Rubia tinctorum
AGATCTGACTGAGTCAAATGATGTGAACTAGGTGGAACAGAGTAAAATGGAATATGCTCTAAAAACACAACGTGACGGGAGACATATAGTTTCTGACTAACTGGATCAAAACAATGATATCCCTTTTGACCACTTCCATAACACAAAAATACACACAAAGAAGATTTAGGAGACAACTTAGACCTCTCAACATGAGGTCTGAGAACGAAACAAGTAGAGCCAAAAACACGCAACAAAGAATAATCAGGTTTGTATCCATACAATTTCTCAAAGGGTGAGAAACCTGAATTGTGAGAGGTTGGAATTCGATTGATGACATAGACAGTCGTGTGAAGGGCTTCCCCCCAAAATCTTTTAGGAACATCAGCTGACAATACAAAGGAGTGAGCTGTCTTAACAAGGTGACGATGTTTCCTTTCAGCAACATCGTTCTGCTGAGGAGTATCTGTACAAGAGGTCTAACGGATGGTTCCATTAGAGGAAAGGAGTTGACAAAAATCATTTGAGGTGTATTCACCACCCAAATCACATTGAAAACACTTGATTACAGCAGAATGTTGTGTCCTTATAAGAGATCTAAAGTAACGATAGATATCCAAAAAATAGATCTATGCTTCATAAGATAAATCCAAGTCTAACGAGTAAAATCATCAATAAACAAAATACAATATCTAGAACCCCTTTCGTAGACACGGGAGAGGGTCCCCAAACATCTGAATGCATAAGATCAAAAGGAGCAAGAGATGAGGAAATACTGTTCTGAAAAGGCAAGGCTGAAAATTTTGTAAACTACTACAATCAGAAATGTCATGAGAGCTCAATTGTCCTAAAGCTCCTGTAGAGGCTAAAAACTGTAAGTGAGATACAGAAACATGACCTAAATGAGAATGCCACAAATAAAAAGGTGAGGATGAACGACTCAAACGAAGAATGACAAATCCACACTAGAAGCAACAACATCTGATACTTTGAGTTCGTCCAACACATAGAGGCTCCCCTGCTTACGGCCTGTCCCAATCACCATGTGAGATCGACAATCGTGAATAAAACAAGAGGAATCCGAAAACAAGACATTTAGACCAGAATCACATAATTGACCAACTGAGCATAGATTTAGGGCAAGAGTAGGTTTATAATAAACATCATTAAGAGAGACATGAGGTGTGACAACGGAACCGACACCTTCCAATGGCATAGAAGTGCCATCAACGGTGATAATGGGAAGAGACAAATGAGGGGATAATGAAACAAATGACTGAAAACAAGGAAACATGTGATGTGAGGCACCCGAATCTATGATCCACAAGGAAGATGATATACCTGAGATAGATGATGATGGCAAACCTGATGAGGGAGATGCAGACATGGCATGAGGCTGTGAGGCGATAAACTCCTGAATCTTCTCTAACAAATGCGGATCCACAGAAGGAGCAGCAGCCAGTGCATTAGTGAGCTGAGGACGAGGTGCCCAAGGGGCTGGGGGCCGAGCTACAGGCATTCCTGGAGGTCGAGATGCCCAGGTACTATGTGGTCGATGTGGAGGTCGTTGTTGCGGGGTACTCCTGCGCAACAACATTGGACACTGAGCCTTCCAATGTCCCTTCTGTTTGCAGAAAGCACACTCATCAGAAGGAACCTGTGGACCGGGTTTCCCACTCATAGGCCGTTGTGGGGCAGCAAAAACAGAGGGTGTTGGGAGTAGAGAAGTTTCCTTGTCAACCTTAGACTTGAGACGAATCTCTTCAGCTAGCAACTCATTAACCACAGAGTCAACCGAAGGAAGAGGACTACGATGAAGAATAGCCCCACGCAGGGCCTCAAAGTCATGATGAAGGGCCATCAAGAACTAAACCAAACGTTGTTCCTCCCTCCTAGCAATATAAGGGGCAAATGCTCGCAATTCAGAGGATTTAGTTAGGGCAGCCTAGTCCCACAATGAAGACAAGGCAGAATAGAAATCCTGAATACTCATATCATTTTGCCTAAATGCACGAATATCAGTCTCCAATTGTTACTGCTTTGAAAAACTAGACTGTGTATAAATTTTCTCAAAATGATCCCAAATCTCTTTTGTCGTCTCATACTTTTCCAACTGAGCACCAATAGAGTGAGCAACCAAGTTGTTAATCCAAGGGATAATCTTTGGATTCTCTGCCTCCCAAGTATCGAGCAATGTCTCATATTCCGAAGTCCCTTCCCTAGGCTTCACACGCACACCAATGATATAGCCCCACAAAGATTTACCACGCAAAAGGTTTCTCATGACATAGCACCAATACGAGTAATGTTTCCCATCCAATTGAACACTAATGGACTGTAAAGAATCATCCTTACTACCCATGACGGAAATACAAACAGGATAATCACAACCAAATCCAAAAATTACCAACACAACCAAATCTGAAAATCTTCCCAACACCAATCCGAGAATCACAAGTAAAAATAACAAAATTCAGAAGACCAACAATTCTGCAATACCAACAATTTGAAAACCCCCAAATTAATATCAAAACCCTAATCGAGCAAAACCAGCGAACACATCCAAACAGCCCCAAATCCGATAATAAAGCAACAACTTCACCAACAAATTAAGAGGGATGGGCGAACCTTAGGGATATGATTTAATCTTTCACAAACACCCACCAAATCATTGAGAAGGAAGCTCTGATACCATGATAATCAAAATGGGAGATTAGGGATTTTAAGAAGGAGGCTTGTCTTGAATGATAAAAGCATTTAGTTACAATGAAGAGAAGAAAGCCCCATAAAGGATAGAACACAATACAATGAAAGGACTAATGTAACTTTATACAATTATATGCTAACAGTAGACTGTCGCGATGAATGAATTTTATGGCCTGAGTTGAATATTGTGCAAGTTTTGTGCACCAATTTCTTTTTATGTATACCATTAATTAAATTCATGCTATAACATGCAGCGCAGTGTGGGAGTTGAGTCCGAGAAGTATAAAAAAATAGCTTAACTTTTTATATACAAGATTATTTTACAAGTATAATTTTCTTCAGACCTCAAAATTCTTAGTGCCAGCTCGACTTCACCTCCACCACCGTCGTTCAAGTGGGATAGTTGACATGTTTAGTATGGGAAGTTGTCTAGTAGTGCAATGACACAGTCTCTAGTGCATTTCAAAAACTAAATTATTGATGATTGGGCCCTTTTAAGTGCCTAGTTTTACCATTTGAGTTTTTCCAAGCGTATTACAAATAATTCTAAAAAATATATTTTCAAAGTAAAATAAAGAGCCTACCACAAAAACAAATACATTGGTAGGATATAAATTAATGACAATATAACCCCCATTTTGCATTCTAACATGATATGAATACACCATGTATTTTTCTGTTAAATTCTTATTTGAATGAAGTTAAAAAGGTAATTTTGTCAAAGAGCCTGGTATAGATATTTACCCAGCTTAACCTATTAATTTGATGTTAAATAAGGGCACAATATTTAATCCTTAAGTTTCCGAAATAGTGTAAAATAAGTGCTTCGAATCATTGTTATTTGACTCGGACCTGTTCTAAAAAAGTCGAGGTACTTCAAATTGTTTGTTGACACGGACAAAGTGAAGGAAAACCATTGAAAATATTTCAATATTGAGCCTTGGACATATAATAATTCTGAATCGAATCTCTTTAGAAAGAAGATTTTTTACCTCATGCTAGCTAGCTCTAGTCCCATTATGAAGCTTTCGTTATTGGGTTAGCCACACACTTCACATGTTTCTAGCGATTCACATGGCATCATCAAATGATACAAGTCTTAGATAAGAATATACAACACACTAGAACACCCTTGTTGATGATCCTTTACTCAGACATATCTAGGGTTCCTTGAACAATGTGATATCTCACATCCGCTAAATTTTTAACCCTTTCCCCTCTTACTAATAATACAGAATGTTCTTGTAGATTATGGGCAATTGATGTGTGCACATTATACGATGATTTTGGGACCTTTTGTACTCATTTTGGTATGCTTTTGTGCTTTGGATACTGCATTCTACCTTGAGATTCTATTAGTAGAGTTAAGAGAGACTTCAATGCTCTTATTACTTTTAATAAGGATTTTGTGAGACAAGGTAATGGTTTAAATATTTGAAAACCATGAATACTATATTTCGAAGACAATGAAGACCATGAAGACCTGAAGACACGAAGAGGAGAAAACTACACTTAGAAAAAAAGAAGACAATATGTGAGGGCAGCTTACTCTGCCCGTCGCGAGTCGCGACGCATGTGTCGCAAGTCATGATGGACCACTTCTTAGATCTAATTTTTGGAGTTTTTGTACTATAAATACTCTATTACCTTCTCTCTTTCCCGTAACTCTTATTCCCCCACAACCATAAAACCCTAATTTTCTACCATTTTCATCTTTCTTTCATTTTTATTTTATATTTGAATTGCTATTGTTGTTTAGTTTGAATTATAGTAGCTAAACTTAGTCTTGAGAGCAATTTATTGAGACTTCCAATCCCATGTATTGTGAACTTTATATGATTATATTGAATGCTTTACTATTATGCATTTATTGTTCGTGAATGATTGTTGAAAGCATTAATGATCTTAGAAGTTCGAGTATATGAATTGCTTGTATGATTACTTGTTAGGGTTTGGAGAAAATAGCTAATTATCCTTTCTTTAATATGAAATCCCAGGGCATGAATTAGAGCTTATAATATGGTTGATGATTTGATGAATGCTAGATAAATGTGATAATATCGAATTCTTTATCATGTTTGTTTTGTTTGGCAAATGGAATAAGTTTATGAATGTTCTCGACTAATCTTGTATAGATGCATGAATTGGTTCAATTATGCCCCAAACACTCGAGATTAGGCATTTTCAAAATTAAAACTCCATCGCACGGATGGGCATTTGATCCTAAATTAATAGAGGATGAAGTGATGTGTCCATTTTATATGGTTATTTTGGGGACTTTTTGTATTCACTTTTGTACTCTAGATGTGGCATTTTGCCTTGGAATTCTCTAATATGAGTTAAGAGCGACTTTATGCTCTTATTACTCTTCTAGGGGATTTTGTTTGACAGGACGATCATTGGAATACTTTTAAGACTTGAAAGACTATCTTTGAATATTTAAAGACCATGAAGACTGCATTTTGAAGACTACAAAGACCTGGAAAACTCGGAGAATAGAAAAGAAGATAGCTACAATTAGACCAAGAAAGAAGACAGTATTTGAGGGCAGAGCACTCTGACCGTCACAAGTCGCGATGAATGTGTCGCGAGTCACAATAGATGATTGCCCATATCTACTTTTTGGACTTTTGTACTATAAATACTCTTCTCTTTCCCCTTTTCCAAAACTCTCCCAGCCCATTTTCTCTGCGATTTTTAGGGTTTGTAACCCTAGTTTTTCATCTTCTTTCTTTCCTTAGTTTTGTATATTAGTTACAAGTTTTTATTGTTTATCTTAGTAATCTCCTTGGGAGCCTTGGATTTAAGCTTCCTTATTTATGTCTTAAGAATTATATCTATCTATTTGAAACTTTCTCTATTATGTATTTAGTGTTCTTGAATTTGAATGTTGAATGAACAGTGGTGTTACAAGTTTTAGTATATGAATTGCTTGTATGATTATGTGTTAGGGTTCTGAGAAAGTAGCTAATTGTCCTTTGCCTTGACATGAAATCCAAGAGCATGAATTAGAGCTTGTAATGTTGTTAGTGATTTGATAATTGCTAGATGAATGAGATAATGTCGAATTCGTTGTCATGTTTGTTTTGTGTAGAAAATGGGAGAGGTCTATGAGCGTTGAACGTTCTTAGATAAGCTTGTGTAGATGCATGAATTGGTTAAATGCTTAGATACGGTGTAGTGTTTATAAGTGTTTACAAGCTTGTTGATCCTTCGTGCATAATGCCATTAATGGGATACCTTTAGGCATTGAACGACTAAAGGGGTCATTAGTATGGTTTAGCTAGAGATGTCGAATTCACTCTTGTTAACTACTATCAAAGAAGGGTGGAATATTTATCTTCACAACAAGTAGTTAAAGTAGTGAATAGGTAGTGGATTCAACGATAGATACGAGGTTCGGAAGTAGATATCAATTGCTCTCAAGGATTTGTTATTTGTAGTTTCTATATCTTTTATATTAGCTTGTTTCATGATTAGCATAGTTACTTTACTTTGCTAGTTTTATTGTCTTTGCTTTCTTAACTTAAGAAACCAACCAACCAATCCCCCCCTCCATTTTACATGCTTTTATATCTATGTGTATATGAGTGGAATATGGTTCTAGTTCTTTGCACCAATTTTGTGCTATGTATACAAATAATAAAATTCTTTAAGGATAAATGATATATTTTGTGCATAATTTTTAATGTTGGTGGGAGAAGATGCAGCAGATAAGACGATAGAGCAGCACACTGCTAGAGGGATCCGTGGCGGCGGAGACGTCGGTAGGCTCAACGACGTCGCGGTGAGGGAAGGGCTCAACGATGTCACAATGAGGGGTGGGCTCGATGGCATCGCTTGAGGGGTAGACTCGAAGGCGTCCTTGTGAAGGGTAGGCTCGACGATTGTCAAAGCATTGGAAGACTCATCGGTTGCTATGACTTTCAAAATAATGTTAATTTTCACACACCTAATTTTACAGTACTATTCTTTGAATCTTACTTTTTTATAGAATCCACACGTTGTTAAACTTTCACACTAGTGATTTTTTGTGATTTAAGTAGCTCCGTGTGTCCAAGGCAAAGCCCATAAAGGTGGGCTTCCCTCCTTCTCGTGAGAAGAGTTTGGTAGAAGAGTGCAAACCACCACTGAATTTTTTTTAATGTTCATCTATTGAGGAAGGAGAGAAACCCCCAAATGCTCATTCAGTTGAGATTTACATAGACCAAATGTGTAAGCTACTGCACATGTTGAGAGAACATAAGGATGCATTGAACTATGTGCGGAAAGTCTTGATAGGGGATGATGTGGATCCCTCGTGGTTTGTGCCAGATAGAGGAAAGAAAGCCAAACTTTCCGGTCCAAGTGATTAAACTCCAAGAAGGGATGACAGTCATGCCAACGATGTGAAATAAACTTGGTTTTGATTAACCTAAGAGTCATTCTTGATTTTCCATTGATTTTGTTTCAATCTTAGTTTTTGTCGTTATTTTCTTTATGATTTTTTCGTATTCTTTTCACGGGTGTGTTTTGATATGATTTTGCAGGAAGTTAAATAGAGCAACAAGGAATTGAGAAGTGTAGAAAGGCTTGGAAATTTGGTAATTTTTGGAATATGTTTTGAGTGGGAAACCCTGTCTGACGCGGTAGCGATAGATCTTTCACAAGTCGCGATAGATTCATCGCGAGTCACGACATCTACGTCGCGAGTCATGATGAACAGGGCATTTTTGCAACTCCATTGTCTAAACATTCGCGATAGAAATAGAAGCATCACGAGTTGCGATAGACTATCACGAGTCGTGATGGCCCTTTCACGAGTGCGATGGAAATCAGGTAAGAATTCTAGTTTTTGCAACTTCCAGTTCCAAATATTCATGATCGCGACAAAGGCGTCGCAAGTCGCGATAGACCATCGCGAGTCGGGACAGTTCGATCGCGATCGTGACAGAAATTAGAATTTTTTTGCCATTTAGCAAATTCCAGGATCAAACATTCGCGATCACGACAGAGTCATCGTGATTCGCGACTGTGTTTGTCACTAGTACGATGGAGACTGAATTTTTATATTATTTTTAACCAATGCGACAGCGTCTTCGCGCTCGCAACAACTCTATCACACGTCACACCCCTAATCTGCCTATTTCTCTTTTGCGTCTCCGCACCCCTTCTTTTCTCCATTGCCCCGCCACACACCACCACACTTTCCCCTAAATTTTAGCCAAAAAACATTGTTTAAAATGGATGGTTCATACCCTTTCATTCCTCAATCATCCAAAAATAATCCCCATTCATCCCAAATTACCCTTAACCTGAAACCCTAGATTTTGAGAATTTCCAAAATTCGAGTTATTCTTGTTGTGTGTTTGGTTAATTGTCCTTCCTAGGCTTCACAGTTGTACATTTCTTCAACTCTCTTCTTTTCAATTGTGATATTCGTTGACAATGTGATTTATAAGTTTGAAAATGTGCTAAATTCTTTGAATTTTGGGTGAATGTGAATATGATTTTTGTGACCTGAATTTTGTGGATGTGTTCATTGGTTGGACTGATATGGATGATGTGGGATGTTGGTTTTATGATTCTTGGCTGTGATTTTGGTTATGATTTGGGCTATCATGCTATTTTAGCCGTCAATTGTGATGATTTGTGTTGTGCTTTTACCAACGAGTTTGACTTAGGCTTTAGGGTGTGATTATTAATGACTGTGATTTTGGCTGTGATTTGGGCTATTATTTTAATTTTGCCTGTCATTCTAGCTATGATTCTGACTTAGGTTGTGATTTATTTTATCTTTGATTAAGTTAGTTTTGCCTTGATCAGGTTAGTTTAATTTGGCTAGATTTTGACTTTAGTTTAGCTTTGCTTAAGATAGACAACTTTATTATTTTGGCATAGTATAGTTATTATTACAATTGGAATGAAACATGTGCACATGGGCACACATGGATTTTTATTATTTCTATAAGTAGCATATTAGTTTTTGAATATATGTTCTTTTGAAATAACATCCAAGTGATTATCTCTTATTTCCATGTGCGCCGGATGTGGTTTGCTATATTAAATAGACATGGCCCTGAAGAAGAAAGCAAGAGTAGGTCCTTCTGCCCCACCTCCACATCTTCCTCCAGCAGTCGAGCCTACCTCACCACCTATCCCTGATAGATTCATGGGATTGCATCGGATCACAGGAGCCTATGCTCAGAGGTGGGAAACTTTGTTCACAAGAAAGATCCAAGGGATTTGCTTCCCTAATGAAGCAGTATTGGTTGCCCTTCAGCTTAAGGATCTAGTCTTATACCTCATTGAAAAAGGGGGTATGGGAGGATTCTTATCCAGAGGAGCGCCCCTTTACCATAGGAGCGCCCCTTTACCAAAGGTACACCCCAGAGTTCTTATCCAAGGTCAAGACTTATACAGAGGTGGATGGGGTGTCATGTGAGAAGTTAATTCGGTTTCACCTGAATGACTGCTCCTATGAGATGAGTCTCTCAGATATTGAGGCAGCTTTTGGGTGGGACACTTCAGAGATCCAGGCGCGGCTTGATCCGGAGTGGCATTCACCCACTATGGAGGAGAGCTTCTTGTTCTGGCATGCAAAAACCAAGAAGCTATGAAATGTTAAGGACAAGAACAATACCATCATTCATCTAGCCTTGGTATGTGCACCGCCTCTTATCCTCAACTCTATTTTGTCGTACTGAGGTGAAAAGTGTCCCGAATGATGGGATCCAGTTTTTGTGGGAGTTGAACAGGGAGGGGACGGAATACTGAGGATGGGCAGACTTATGGGTTACTAGGACCCTAGAGGTGGAGAAGAAGGAAAAAGGAGGAAATTTTGTCTTGGGGAATGATCACACTTCTGGCAGAGCATCTGTGCATTGATTTACCTGATGGCCTTCAGTGGCTTGGTCGAATATTGTCTTAAAGTATCACGTTGACCCTAATGGTTAACTATTATTTGATTAAGACCACCGCAGATCCACGATCATTCCAGTGGTTGTGCATGGCTGGATGTGTCCCTTTCATGAAGCTTCCACAGCCCCAGTGTAAAAAAGCTAGAGTGGGGCACACCGGTGATGGATTTTGCGATCGAGCCAGATCAAGAGTGCATACGAGGTTTTAAACGAGAGTTTAGAAACCTTCCCATTATTTCTGATGAGGGTTCTATACCATATGCGAGGAATAAAAAATAGGATGAGCTGATGCAGCACCAGTCACCACAGCCTTCTCCGCAGTACCCTCAGCCAGACCCGATGCAGGGAGATCGGAGTATCCACAGCCACCTGCTAATTTCTTTTACTGGATGCAGGACATGATCTACGACCAAAACTTGTTCATGTCAGAACCTTTTTGATATGGATGATGAGATCAATCAGCTTGCATCCAGAGTGTGGGAGATGCAGGCATTAGCTGGTAGCCACACAGGACCAGATCTCGGAGCTGTGTGGCACAGAGAGCGACACCACCGGAATGAGGCATGGATGGCACAGTACCAGCAGTGATACGGAGATGGTGGCTCTTCCTTACATTAGGGATAATGAGCATCTTTACTCTTTGTACCCCCGCACTTCGACATGTACTTTGATATACATTATTATTTGCCCTAGCTTAGATACATTCAAGCAATGCCTTCCTTTGGATAATATACTTCAAGGCATAGAAATAACAAATGTTTCTAGATGCTCCCTTTGCCATAATAATGCTGAATCCTTAAATCACCTTTTCAATACTTGTGATGTGGCTCAGAAATTATGGACACATGCTTTTCAGATCGTGGATTCTGAGTTTATGAATTTTAATCACATTTATTATCTGCTTTCTTTGTTCTGGTATGCTGATGACATGTCAAAAGCTAAAAAGAATGTAGTTCATTACATACCATCCATCATTTGCTGGATTCTTTGGAAGAGTAGATGCTCGACCATTTTTCAAAACCAAAAACATACTTTTGCAGGCATGAAAAGGGAAGTTAACCAAATCATTAGAGACATACTGCAT
>JAULKM010000008.1:16477057-16491585 GCA_032355605.1 Rubia tinctorum
TACAACCCGAAAATTTTATCTTAATTTCTTCTAATTTACACTTTAAACCTTGGTCTTTCCATGACTTATGGAAAGACTGTCTTTCAAAAGACGGACTCTTTTTAATGCAGTACAAGTAATATGGTATCCCGATATAATTTATCTTAGAGCCTAAATATATTTTTAACATATTTTTTTACTAATTTAATTAATAATAAATATTTTCCCTTTGTTCTAGATTAATGGCACGGGAAAGATGGAGTAAAAATTCCGACCTTATAAAATACCAACATTGCCCTTCTTCTCATTCTCCTTCTTCCACCACCCACCACCATAACCGCAGCCACCACCCACCACTGTATCCCGGACTTCTCCATCTTCCCCAATGTGAGGTGCGCCAGAGAATTGGAGCTTTTGGACAGCTCAAAGATTCCTCATTCCAGAAGATGTCGATCTCATTGAGCTCATCGCCGGTAGAGAAGTCATCGTCGGAGTCCTCGAGAACGGTGGTGGGCTTCATCGGACAGAAGATGTCGAGGAATCGGTCAAAGAATCAGCGCCGGCGTTGAACTTGTTGGTTGAGTCCTCGTTGAACTCGTAGAAGTCCTCGTTTCAGAAGACGTCGTCCTTGTTGAACTCATCGCCAGCGGAAGATAATGAATTTGAGAAAGGGATTAATTTGGGAAGCTAATAACGATAACGATGGGATTGGATAGAAAGGTTGAATTTGCGGAAGAAAATGAATTTGAGAAAGAGATGAATTTGGGAAGCTAATAACGATAACAATGGGATGGGACGGAATGGTTGAATTTGCGGAAGAAAATGAATTTGGGGAAGAAAATGGTGGTGGGGGAGAACAGATGGAATCAAAGGTTTTAATTTGAGGAAGAAAAAAAGAATTTTAATTATTAATTTGAGGGAGAAGGTTAATAGTGAGAAAATTAAGGGTAAAGTAGTCTGTTGTTGAGCTGAAATTTTCTTCAAGTGGAAATAGTGCAAATTTAGTTGGGACAAAGGGAGTACTTTACGAGTATTATATTTAAATTAATTAATTATTACTTGAAAGAATGATGGAATGCACTCAGGGCCGACTCTAACATGTAGAGGCCTGAGGCAAATTAAGAAATAACGTCTCACATATAATATTTAGAGTATGTAATATATGTAAATAGTTAATAGAAACATGTAATATTTATTTATTTTTTCTACATAGATAGTAGAATTTTTTTAAAAAACGAGGCTCCTATATAATTATTAAATTGGGGGCATGAGGTGAACATTTCACTTGCTTCATGCTTGGGTCGGACCTGAATGCACTAAACAAGGAATTCGGGAGTATGATTACACTTTACTCTAAACTAGCGGAGTACCATCGCCCGTTGCGCAATATTATTAATTAAAATATTAGGATGTACATTTTGTGTCTTACATTTAAATTGAAAAGAAAGTTTATTTAAAATTTTAAAGTTTAGTCATCTAAGAAAAATTCTATGAGTTATGAAGTGAAATTAAGTTAGTTAGAAATTGTTAAATAGTGAATATAATAAAAACTTATTATTTTTATAATATTTGATTCAATTTTTTTAAAATTCATTATTTATATAGATGGTCTCCTATTAGGCAGCCTAAACTTTATGCAGGGATCTTTATGCAATTCTAGCTATATTCTAGCACCGGAGACCTATCTCTAATAATTTTACAGAGACCTATCGCTAATATTTTTCAGGGGCTTTTTGTCAAATTTTTCCACATCATTTTCCCGCCATCTGCAGCCTGCAAAAAAATTGAAAAAAAAAATGTTTAATTTTTTTAAATGTAATTAATTAATATGATCATTGAACTGAAAATTATTAAAATCAGCAAAAAATAGCAGAATATCAACGAAAAATTATAAAATATCAACTAAAAAACTGGAGCAAAAAATATATTTAAAATAAATAAAACAACAAAAAATAATTAAAAATTAAAAAAAGTCACTACAACTAACAAAACGTCGACTAAAAATCATAAAAATATTAACAAAGCTTCAATTATAATTTTTTTTAAACTACAATAATCAACTAATATCAACCAAAAATAAAAATATCAATTCCTATCACCTAAACTTCACCCACAAAATGAAAAACGTCAACATAAGAAAAAAACACTACAAAAAATCAACCTACGTCACCCAAAACTACAAACATCAACTCGTATCACCTAAAACTCACTGAAAAAATAAAAAACATCAACATGAGAGGGGGGGGGAAGCAAACAATATCAACCCATATAACCAAAAAAATACAAAAAATTGACTCATATCAACTAAAACTCATCCGGAAAATGAAAAAACATCAACATGAGAAAAAACTAAAAACATCAACAAAAAACTATGGTACCTCAAGAGTATAAATTATTCACCAAAAAAAATCATAAAACGTCAACAATTTTTTCACATAAAAAAACTACAAATATCAATCTATATCACCCAAAAATTACAAACATCAACTCTTAACACCTGAATCTCATCCAGAAAAAGAAAAATATCAACATAAGAAAAAAAGACACTACAAACATTAACTCCTATTACCAAAACTTTGGCGGAAAAATTAAAAACGTCAACATAAGATTTTTTTAAGAACTACAAATATCAATCCATATCACCAAAAAAACTTCAAAACCTCAACTCATATCAATTAAACCTCACCCGAATAATGAATAACATCAACATAAGAGAAAAAAACTATGAACATCAACAAAAAAAAAACTACAGTACCTCAATAATAAAAATTCTTCAAAAAAAAGAATATGGTGGGATTTGAAATCAAGTCACTAACCTCAAAGCATAGAGCAATAACCACTACACCAAAAACTCTTATTGAACATAAAGTCAATCAAATAATTAAAACTCAACATTCACATCAATAACATAAAATTCTTCAAAATGAAGGTCACGCGAAGATTCGATCTTAAGACCTCGACCTCAACAACAAGAGTCATAACCACTAAACCAAACAACCTTTGCTAAGGCAAAACTCAATCAGATAAATATTATACCTCAACAAGTCTTGGAAAATAAAACCCAATATTAAACCTCGTCTTTCAGAAGCCTAAACTCTGCTCTGGTACCGCCCTTGTCGTTCGCCGCCGTTCATCACAATCTCCGATGTCGTCCACTAGGCGCGTGAATTTCATGCACTGCCTTTTCATCGTGGGTCTCATGTTCCTCCACTTCTTCAGCGTGTAGCTTCAGCTTCCACCAACGAAAATGAATTCTTCGGTCGTTGTCCTCCGCTGCGATGCCAAAACCCTAACTCAGCCACTGCAATTAAACGATGCCGCTGCGATTGTTTTTTGTTTTGCTCTGATCGACGACGAAGACAACGATGCCGAGATCAGAGAAATAGAGCCACTGTTACAATTAACCATCACCATCGCTATACCCCGCCGTGGATTCACCGTTGATGTGTGTACCGTGGATGCGCCGCGCTGTAGAATCACCAGAGAAGAATCATCAATGTTCCATCACAGCAGAATCACCGGAGAAGAATCGCCAGAAGAGCCACTACAACAGCGCCTCTCGTGGCGGAAGAGGAATCGACGGCGAAAGTAGAAGAATCTGAGCGGTTCACCGTGGCGGTAGAGCGATTCGCGGCGGCGCAGGAGCGGTTCACGGCAGTTTTCGAGAAATAAAGGAGGAAGACGACGGGAAAATAAATGAAAATTTTGGAAGATTCTGATATTTATATAGTTTTTTGATAAATGCACAATAGGTCCCTAGATTTATTAGTATATTTTAAAAAACTCATCTCAAATGAAACTTATAATAATTGCATAATAAACCCTGGCCTAAAGTTTAGGCTGCCTAAAACAAGACTTTGTGATATATAAATATATAGTACGAGATATTTATGGTTTTAAATATATCTTTAGAAGTTATATATTAACAAATTATGATTGATTATATATAGTAAAGAATTAAAATCAATAACACATTATAATATTATTATGTTATTTTTGGACAAATTTGGTTTAGATTAGTCAAAATGACTTTAATATCCCCGGTTGATAGCACCAAGCAAACAATTTCTATTATATGGTGCTTTGGATGATATATATATACACATACACACATATAGAGAGATATAGTATGAGAAATTTATGGTTTTAAATATATTTTTAGAAGTTATATATTTTAACAAGATTGACTATATATAGTAAATAATTAAAATCAATAGCACATTATAATATTAGTATGTTATTTTTAGACAAATTTGGTTTAGGTTAGTCAAAATGACTTCAATATCCCCGGTTGACAGCACCAAACAATTTCTATTATATGGTGCTTGGGATGAAGACTACCCTAGTACTGTCTGAAATGCTCCAAAATTGGACACTCAACTAAGGAATGCAAGCAAGGAACACACAATCAACAACCAAATGCTGACAAGGATATGGGCAAACATATCAAAAACAACCAGCCTGCCCCAAACCAAACCATCCAGCCACAACCATCCCCACAACAGCTCAAATATAGGCATAAACAACCTAAGAAGCCACAAGAAGAACCCACTGAGAAAACCCCAGCTAAAACCACAGATTCTAATGAGGAAATAGAGGTATTTGAAGATGCCCATGAACTATTCAAAGCTACAGAAAATCTCCAAGGAAAAGGGATAACTCAGATGTGGAAGATCAATACACAATCCTCAGATAACAAGCTACATTCCAGGAGAACAACCACGAAACCATGGAGATCACTTGATGACCTTCAGGGAAAGAAATACAGAAGAAATAATCCTCCAACTGATAGAAAGATCTAAAAATCTTCAGCAATAGGTTCACAATGCTTTCACAAGAATCGGAAACGATAGAAATGGAAGAAGAGTGGGAACAAATGGAATCAACGGTGGTGGAGACACCTAAGGCATAAAATGAGGTAATGGACCAGGGAGATGAAGGTCATGATTGTCACATAGCCCAGCAGGTACAAATCAAAGGTATTCCAAATGAAGACATACAGTCACCTGAAGAAGAAGAACAATCAGGTATCCCTTAAACTAGTAATCTAGAAAAGAACTTCGTTAAATCTCCTAAACTCATTACTCGTGCAATGAAGAAAAATTATTTTAATAATAAATTGTAATTTATTAACTTGGAATATTAGAGGGATAAACAAAGGTCTAATTAGATTGAAGAAGCTAAATCAGACACATTGATTGGACATCCTAATCCTAGTAGAACCAAACAGGAACTTAACAGGATAGAGGAATTCAAATCACAACTAGGCTTTGTAGAGACTATGGCCTTAGATGACGGGCACATTTGGATACTTACAAGGAATAATTTCAAGCCTGAATTGATTTACAAACATCAATCATTCTTGCAGCTTGATATTAATAATCAAGTGAATGGTTCACACTTTCATATAGTAGTTGCATATGGATCTCACAATAGACACCATAGACTCCTAATGTAATCATAAATACACACCAGGATTGATAACTCAGACACCCCAACAATCATAATTGGAGACTTTAATGCCATTAGAAGTATATCTGAGTACAAATGTTGGTGCACCCTTAATTTAAACTCCATTAATGAGTTTGATAATTTCTTAACAAGAAGCAACCCGGTAGAGATCAACACTGATGATAATTTGTTCACATGGAAAAATGGTATAAAAAAAACCAAGATAGGGTTCTGGAGAGGTTGGATAGAACTGTTTCTAACCAGACTTGGTTTGACAAGTTTTACAACTCTTCAATACAAGCCCTAGGTAGAGGAAATTCATACAATAATCCATTATTACTAAAAGTCTTAAGCCAAGGTAAACAGTACCCCAAACCTTTCAGGATCCAAACTATGTGGTACAACAAACCTGACTTATAAACCTTATAATTAGTAATTGAAACCAACATGTAAGTAGACAAGGCATGTATGGATTCTCCCTAAAACTCACCAAGATTAAAGAATTTCTCAAGAACTGGAATAAAACTGAGTTAGGCCATGTTTTCGATAATGTGTTACAATCTGAGAAAAAGATAGCTGAGCTAGAAATGAAACTGGACACAAACTTCAGTATACAAACTCAGATACGGCTTAATAAGGCTAATGCTAAACATCTAAAAAACTTGAAAGAGGAACAAGACTTCTTAAGACAGAAATCAAGAAAGAAATAGCTAAAAACAGAGACCTTAACACCAAATTCTTTCATAATAGTGTTAGGTCCAAACACTGTAGACTTAGGATTAATAAAATACAAAATGAAAAGGGGCAATGGATAGAGGATCAAGATGAGATAGGAGAGGCTACAATAGATTATTATAAGAAACTCCTAACTAATGAAACTTTTGACCATTCAGGGATACAAATGAAGTACTTTCTAGACCTAATCTCATCGGTCATCACTGACCTAGAAAGCATAGAACTAATGATATCAGCCAGTATATAAGAAATCCATGATGTAGTTTTTAGCCTCATCCTGAAAAGTATTCCTGGCCCTGATGGCTTCTCAGGACTATTTTATAGAAAATCATGGGATTGCATAAAAGGGATTTAACCCAGGCTATCAATGAATTTCTATGTGGTGTTAAAGTACCCAAGTCCTTTTCCAGTACTCTAATAACCCTGATCCACAAGACTCCCACGCCCAAAAGCCTGTCTGAGTTTAGACCAATCAGTTTGACTAGCTTCTCAAATGAAATTCTATCTAAACTCATTACACATAGGATAAGTCCTCTCTTACCCAAGTGTATTTCCAGTGAACAATCTGCATTCATGCAGCAGAGGAAAATAGCAGATAATATACTGGTTATGCAGGAACTTGTGAGACTCTTAGATGATAGAAATCAGTCAATGAACATGATTTCCAAGATAGACATGTCAAATGAATTTGACAGAGTCTCATGGCCAATTCTAAATTCCTTTCTATTGAAATTTGGACTCCATGGGCATTGTAGCATTGATACTGGGAAACATAAACAGATCATGGTTCTCAGTACTCATAAACGGGGTTCCATATGGATTTTTTAAGCCTACTAGAGGACTTAAGCAAGGAGACCCCCTCAGTCCAACTCAGTTTAATTTCATCATTAAAATTATGAACATAGTCCTTAAGTAACAGTTACATTGACTACTTAAGGCTACCAAATGGGGCACGACCTATTACCCACTTATCCTATGTCGATGACACGACAATATTTCTTAGAGCAACTAATAAATCACTTGAAAATACGGTAGCCTTTCTTAAATTCTATGAAACTGCTAAGTGCAAAGAATAAACTTCCAGAAAAGTGTTTTTTTGGTTGGTAAGCAAACAAGCTCCATAAGGAAGGATATAATTAGGATAAAGACAAATATGTCTCAGGGCTTCTTTCCCTTTAATTATCTGGAAGTCATAATGTTCAAGGGGAGGGAAAAAATGTATACTTTCATAATCTAATTGAGAAACTAAACTCTAAGATTGAAAATTGGAACAATAGGTGGCTTAATCAAGCTGGTAGGATAATATTGATCAAACATGTTCTAATGGCCATCCCGCAGCACACATGGTGCATTATGACTCCCACATCACACACACTGCTCAAAATACAAGCCATTTGCTCACATTTCCTATGGGGGAAAATTGAACATGGAAGGAGGAAACACTAGTGGGATTGGTCCTTCCTTTGCTACCCTAAGCAGGAAAATGGCTTTGGATTCAAGGATCTGTACACCACTATTGATAATTTCTCCATTAAGCTATGGTGGAAAGCTCAATAGGGTACAACCATATGGGCAAAATCTATTTGGTCTATCTCTCTTTCTAACAGAAAATCAGAAGATTGGAGAAGGGTATGTAGCATCTCACAGGTGGCAGAGGATAACTCTCAGGTTATAATCATATCAGAGAGCTCTAGCTTCTGGTTTGCCAACTGGTTAGGCTCTAGTCCCTTGATAACTAAATAGCTAGGCCCAGTGGATGTCTCCTACCCACTGTTGCAAGTGAAGGAATTCATACTAGCCAGGGATCAATATCTGGACACAATCAAACAACATCTTCCACCCCAAACAGTTGAAAAAATGAAATAAAATTGGGACTTCACAGAGGGAGCAGATGAAATGGTGTGGAGACCATCATACTCATGTACATTTTCAATTTCTTCAGTATATCAAACACTGAGAAAAAAAAGAAATCAATCAAACAGCTTAACCAAGGTATGGAAACAATTACCTCCCAAACTTTCAGTGTTCATCTGGAAATTGCAAAATAAATTGCTGCCTTTTGATGACATCCTACTGAAATTAAGAATCACAAATGTCTCTTAATGTTGCCACCGTAATCACATTGATACACTCTCTCATTTCTTTAATGCATGCCCCATAGCTAAACAAACATGGAAATTTGTTGCTTGGCTTACTGATTCGGCATTTTTTTTTCATGTGATCACATATTCGATAGACCTGTGTGGTCTAATTCCTCTAAATCTGTGACTAAGCAATGAGTGGCAATTAACACTTCAGTTGTAACATGTTGGATTTTATGGAAATCCAAAAATAATCATTGTTTTAATGGTAAGGCATACACCCTGGAGCATATCTATTCCCAAATTAGTTCACTTATCTCTCAGATACTGATTATGAACAAACTATATTATGAGAATGATTGTGATGTGTTAATTAAAAATGGGCTGCTATGGAATGTACCAAAAAAATTTAGGAAATTAATCACTGCAGTGTCTTGGAGACCCACTGATCTAGGCTTCAAGCTGAACTCTGATGCAGCTTACAGGAGAAACTTTGTATCGGGTTTGGGATTTGTCATCAAGAATAAACACGCTAAAATTCTTTACATGTGTTCTGATCTAATGGCACCCAATGGTCCACTACAGGCTGAACTCATGGTTGTCATCAGAGTCATCCATGTAAGTATTAAAAAAGGAATTATACCACTAATCGGGTAACTTGACTCATTGCATGTTGTAAAAATTCTCACAAGGAAGGACAAATCACTATGGAGGAGTCTACAAAACTCAGTAGCTGATGGAATGAGTTGAAATAAGCATCCACCACATCAACAGAGAAGCTAACACTTTGGCTCACAAATTGGCGAAGATGTTCAGCTCTGAATCCTCAATCCCAAATCTCAATCAAATGGAATCAGTTCGAAAAACAGCTATGGCATATCGGATAAGGTTTCCAAACTTAAGGGCTCCAGATTGAATCACATATGAGCTAAGCAGTAGATTGTACACCTATCATACAGTAAGATCGACACGAGGGATGTAGGTCTTCACTGTTAGGAATCGTGTACAATGCTACTACTCGGAAAATCCCTTGCTCAATTTTGTTAAGCAAGAAGAATGCTCAACTAAGTTTTGTAAAATAGATTAGTGGTAGGTTTTGAGGCTCAAGTCCAACTGAACTTTTGCTTGTAAAAACGGTGTTTTATTGGTTCAAAGATTTGGGAAGCATGTGTATCTACCCCACTTCGGTGGTTTAAAATTGAAGAAAAAAAGTGCAAGTGAAATTAGATTGTCTAATTATTAAATTTTATTTTTATTTAAAATAAATGAAATCAAATGTATTATATATAAAATTATTATAGGATAATATTGATAAAAAATAATTAGGTAAGTGATGTTAACTGATACTCTTGCATTGGAGTACTAAATTTCAAAAAAACTTCCCAATCAAGTCTCCCATATCCACGTCATATTGACGCCTAATAAAACGTTGACAAATGTCTTCAATTTTTAACCATGACCCCCTTAGTAGCATTGTAGGTGCTCTAAGCATTTGAAAGTAAAAAATGTGTTATTGTGACTGTAAAATTAATTAAAATGTATGAATTAAAATAATAGTATGTAGAGTCTGGTTTAATTTATCTTAATGTCTAGTATTATTTTAAAATTAATTTATTTGTAACAGTTGTACGCTATGAAAAGGTCGGCCATGAAAAAATGGGCAAAGATGGACATTAAAATTGGACAAAGTGAGTATAACAAAAATATTAATACTATATTATATCATAGTATTTATTATATTTTTGTGATAGAATGACGTGATTCTTGGACAGATTTCAATAGAATAAAATTTCCTTCGATGAACCCGTTTCTTCACATATTCTAACACCAACCATAAGTTTCATCATCCTTGGCCAATCAAAGAAACAAGCAAACATGGATTTCCAATGTACCATCAAACTAGCTGTCTTTACACTCTCATTTGTAGCCCTTGCCGTATCCCCATCTTACTGCGTCACAAAAGAAACCTTGTACGCCATCTGCTCCCAAACACAGAACGAAGAGACCTGTCCCTCTGCAAATTCTGCAACTCTTCCTCAGCTTTCTTTGATATCCATCAAGCTCACAAGGGATCAAGCGAATGCGAATACCCGGATTTTCATTGATTTTAGGGACAACAGTACTGCTTCTGGTCCTTTGAAGGGCGCTTATGGCGATTGTGTGAATATTTACAGCCAGATGATTGCCAAGATTGATGAAGCGTATCAGCTGTCGCGGCAAAGTAGGTATAAGGATATAAACCAGTTGGGGCAAGCGCGGGATCTTGCTTACAAGTGCGAGAATGGTCTCCCATTGGGCTCGAGCACAGCCGAGTATAGCGAAAAGATGATCTTAACCTGCGAAGCTTCATCGAGCGTTAATGAGCTTGTTGCTTCGCAAACAATGGTGTAACAGAAGAGGTTGGGATTTGTTAAAATATTTGTTTAGTGTTGTGCCAGCCTTGTACAGGTTGGTTGTTTCTTGTTTTGCTCAGAATGCTATTATAAAAAGCTTTCTCCACAACTGCGTGTTTGTTTTATGGCTTTGATTGTCATGGGAAAACCATGTACTTGTGCCATTTTTTCATGCTAGATTCATGCATCCAAAAATTCATATTGTCATGAGATCAAGTCAAAATTCAAGACCATCTTCATGAATTGAAATGTAAGATTCATGTATACAAATCAGCTTTTGAAAGTAGCAACGTTTATAGGAACCACCATCATGACAATGCTTGACTTCGCAGATACATGGGCTCTAGTATTGCTTGCCGACACATAGCACGCAGTCGCAAACTTATGGCGTCATAAGTTCGCAACTGTCACGTCCATCTGTTTTTGTGTTCTTTTCCTGTCTAATCGCCTAAGCATATTCTTCCCAGCTTAATTTCCTGTCTAATCGCCAAAGCATATTCTTCCCAACTGATCCCAATTGCAGAGCCCATCTTAATCTCCAAGTACAATATTAAGGAATCTCTTGAAGGTATTTAGCATAGAGGGCAAGCATTTGGAGGTAAAGAGAAGTGGAGATACTGATCTAGCATTGTCCACTTTTTCCCATCTTTAAATCCAATTCTATGCCATGAGAACTATACCCTTAACCACTGAAACTAGTAAATTGGAATGTTCACCGTCGGTCTACGCCATAAAGTCGCTTTCAACTAAAGAAGCAATAAAAAAAGGTTCAACGGCTACACAAGTTGATCTATCATTTGGTTCTCGAGCAATTTTGCATACTCAAGGAATGCAATGCCTTGGTGCTTGAACTAAGAGAGCACCATAAGTTATCAACACAATCCGGAAAAAGGAAATGAAGTTAAAATATACTCACTAGATATGAGGTCTCAATCCAAGATGTTAGTAGGAAAAGATGAGATTCTCATCTCCCGAGTAAAAGTACACGGTCCTTCTGTACTGCCTGGGACAGGTTGATGTCAAACAACTCGCATCGAATTGGCATCTCCATTTCATAGAAAGGGTTCTTCAAAACAAAATCTGTGTATAGCTCATAGACGTATTTCAAAAGGCCCTCCATATTCAGAGTTCCAGGTTCACAGACGACAAAAAATTTTGTCCCTGCAAAAAATCAAATCACAAATGTTAAATATTTCTCTTTTATGATTATAAAAACAAAAACAACCAAATCAGGACAAAGTTTGCCAAGTTCAAACAGTAATCATCTCCTTCTTTAGCATTACTCCTGTGTAATTTGGATGAAATATAAGATGTGAGCTAATAATTAAGTGCAGCACTCAACTACTCTTCTTTCTCATTTCCCCAGTATAAGCATTGAAAGATCAAAAGCCATGAGTGTCGAATATAACTAAATTCAGATAATCTTGGGACCATAAAATTGTGTATGTGTGTATGTGTTTTCACCTTTTAAAACTCTTAAATTGAATACCGAACAGGGTAAAGTCCATTCTCCATCTACAGATGCCGAGGGATGGATCCTTTAGACCTACTGAATAAGCCGGCTAGGCAGTTCAAATGAGCAAAAGGAATTCACATGCCTCAATTTACGTATACAATCTTACTCAATTTTCTCATAGAATCTTATATAACACCTCTAAGAATATCATACTAGTAATATGCATCTCCAAAAAAATACATAAAGAGCCCTTGAGCCTCAGATTGGCTGTAAAAAAGCCAGCTATACTGAAATAATATAATATACCACTATCATTTAAGTGCCTGATGAACATTATTTTTAACTCGAGGGAACATAAACTGTGAGAAAAAAACATCATGGATCCATAATCATTCAGGTTTGTCCAACAGAAATTTACACAACTAAATTTCTACTCAGAATCCGAAACATTTTCAGTAACATCTAGTCATCTACCATAATAATCTATCGAACACCCCCCTAATAGCAATCATACAAAAATAATAGTGCAATGAACACAATGGATCACCATCATCTATAATCATAACGGATCGACACTACCATACTGCACTACCATACTGCACTACCAGTGGGTGAGTTGTAATTTTTTAGTACAAAAATAACTACCAAACTTCTATCCTATTTTGGATGGTTAGTTTACAGCATTGGGTCAAGATGCACAATTACATTTAGTACAAAAATAACCTTACTTTCACGAGTAAAGTTAGGAATATAGACAAAGCTACTCACATTGAAAAATAGATCATTTTACATTATGAGCACAACCTCGAGCATTGAGATACTGATTTGTTAATAACTTATCTAAGAATAAAATATTGGAGATGAAATCTACACCTAATCACTCCATTGACATCTATCAGTTCACAGAAAGAACTCATCATAGGGACGGTCAAAATGACTTTAAACTCACCTACTTTAAAACCGGGCTTCATCATGTGTACATCCAATGTGCTTAAATAGGACGCAAACACTACATATGATAATCAGGCCATACGGGACTACAGGTCATCTCAGGCAGGTTGCCTATGTAAATCTGCGTAGCACAAATTGACACCTACAGGCATCTATTTTTTCGACATGCGCATTACAGAATCAAAAGGAGCTGTAGTCCAGGGCTTTATGAATCATAATCACACTACAACCTGCTTATCACCCCTAGCTCAAGATATCTCTCTTCTGCAAATCCTAGCGTAATTTCTTATGAATTTCGAGCTCAATTTTTCTTAACAGTCAAAAGAAACTATACCTAATTCGAAATGGTAAATCACGCAGAAAAGATCAAATTAATGATATGGCATTCAACACACCTGTGAGGGACTGATAGCAGTGGAGATCGAAAGTGTCGGCCTGAAGGAGCTCGATGCCGGAGCAATCGGAGACAGGGGAAAGCTGCTGAGAGATGGCGTGCATAGAGTGCCAGAGACTGGCTACTCTCAGGCTGTCATTCGTGTCCATTCGCCCAGCAGCTGATCCGTAGTCTTTGTGGAATATTAGGCCACCGGATTTGTTGATTATGTACAGGCTGTAGATCGCCGCCGCCATCATCTGCCACGCAGATCTTCGCTCCGCCTTGCAAAACCACCGGGAGGTAGAACAGTTCTGTGGACAACTCGATCTGTTAATCTAATCTTTTATCATTATTTTTAAGGTTATTTACATTTACAACTATGACTTTAAGACGAAAGTGTCAATAAAACCATGCAATCTGTCAAAATACTAATTTAACTATAACTAATTAGTGTGTGTATCAATCTAACCCTAACTTTTAAAAAATTGTGCTGATATAACCAAATTCTCTACTTCTGGCGTTGATCTCTCAATTCAGCAATAATATTAAATGAAATGACTAAACCACCCTTATTTACAAGCTGAAAACTTTATCCCCATATTACCTCTGCGACCATCACCAGTTACCACCTCCACCAGCCACCGCCGCCGCCGGAAAGCTCCGCCGCTGGCACCTCCACCACTTCGTTGTCGTCACCTCCGCCACCCCTTCTCCTCGTTGTCGCCACCTCTGCCACCCCTTCTCGACTCCTCACCACCCCCGCTCGCCACCATAGCAATTACCCCTCAACACTAGACCTAATGGGTGAATGGAGAAAATGAACGATGGAGAAAGATGGAAAACGTAAAACGGAGAAAGACGAAAATGGGAAACGCGCCATACCTATAACTATACCCCGCCCCGCCACCGTCTTTCCTCCTCCTCTCCACCATCCTCCTCCTCGCCGTCGCCTGAAGCTCCTCTGTTGCCCACCGTCGGGAGCTACTCCGTTGTCCACCGCATGAATCTCCTCCGTCGCCTAATGCTTGAAGCTCCTACTCGTCGTCGCCCTCCACCACCCTAACCCTCCCCTCCGCCACCCTAGCCCCCCCCCCACCTCTCCTCGC
>JAULKM010000008.1:16506306-16524593 GCA_032355605.1 Rubia tinctorum
GGTTAAGTACAAAGATTGGATTTAGTACCTCGTTCAACATCCTGTGCAATTCATCCCTTGCCTCAACAACACGGTCCCTGTCATTACTATCAACAACAAAAATAAGTCCCTGAGTGTTTTGGAAGTAATGTCTCCACAATGGTCGGATCTGGAAAGAAAGAACCAAGAAAAAACAATCAGAAAGCAGATATAAGTTTCACTTCTGCTAAATATTCATAACAGCAGGAATCTCCTTGTAAACAGAATCATTGTTGAAAAGAAGAGGAATTTCAAATAAATTACGATCCACCCTATAAAGAGCCAAGGCCAACAGTAACACAAAACTTGAAATGAGATTAGCAATCACAAAAACTTGAAAGCAGAAATGGCAACAAAAAACAATTAAAGAGTAGGACATCATCTATTCATGGTTTGTTCAAGATTATGACTAGTAGAAAAGAAGGATTTCATGATACCTATTGAGGTGCTAAAACAAGAAATATGGCTCAGACATAAACAGGATACCTGAGATGCTGCGGCAATGCATACACAGACGTGGTATAATGTACTTAACCAGTGGAAGAGAGGGAGATCAGAACAAATGTATATATCCCCAACACCAATAAAACAAACCATAATGTCTGAATTTTGATTCAACAAACACCTACCCTTAATTGAGTGTACAAATATAAGCTAAAACATAGCAATTGAAGGAAATTACCAGCAAAGAAGAAATGAAATTACACAGATCAACACTAAATACGAACCAGAAACTTCATATGATATAAACCACTAGGTTCAGCTACCATAACATCCTAACACATGCAGAGATTTCGATAGCGATAGTTGGCAAAACAATATGAGATTAAAGGACATTAGTTCAAATGCAATTGGGAAGAATTCACAATAGCAGTCAGAATAAATTGGGTATTTTAAGCTCAATTGAGAGTACAAATATAAGCTAAAACATAGCAATTGAAGGAAATTACTAGCACAGAAGAAATGAAATTACACAGACCAACACTAAATTCGAACCAGAACCTTCATATGATATAAATCACTAGGTTCAGCTACCATAACATCCTAACACATGCAGAGATTTCAATAGCGATAGTTGGCAAAACAATATGAGATTAAAGGACATTAGTTCAAATGCAATTGGGAAGAATTCACAATAGCCGTCAGAATAAATTGGGCATTTTAAGCTATATCGTGTTTCAGAAACACTTAATGTGTCCTCTAGTGACAAAGCTATATCATGTTTCTAATATGATCTCTGTATCATGATTCATAGTATGCCCCTCACCTTGTCTTGACCCCCGACATCCCAGACTGTGAAGCTGATGTTCTTGTACTCCACAGTCTCCACATTAAACCCTGGAGTCAAGATAATTAAAAAACGTTAATCAACATAAAACTAAAGCAGACCTTCAACAAACATTAGCTCTCTAAATTAAACACACAACCAGTACAACAAAAATTTATTCCCACCCATCCCCTCAGTTACAGTTTTCACAAGCATACATAATCATCTGCAGAATATATAATTATCAGTTCTCACTAGCATGCATGATCATCAGCAGTATATACAATTACCACCATCCTTCGACCACTTAAGCCTAAAACAGTACTAGACAATTATACCACTGCACATCGTATACACATTAAACCAAAAAAATAAACTAAAACAGTTGAGTAACCGAATATTACCAATGGTGGGAATGGTAGTGACGATTTCTCCGAGCTTGAGCTTATACAATATGGTAGTTTTGCCAGCCGCATCGAGACCAACCATCAGTATGCGCATCTCCTTCTTGGCGAAAAGCCGGCTAAAAAGCTTTCCGAATGACAATCCCATCTTGCTACTCTCTTAACGCCTGAATTTACGAAATGCCAAACAAACCCTGATCAGATCTTCAAAATGTATCCCAAAATCGAAATTCTAATTAACAGTCAACCCCCAATCAGATTAAAACAAAATTCAGATCCCAATCCCGGTAAATTAAAAATGAAAGCTAGTTGATTCAAAAAATCATATCAACTTTTGATACCTAACAAATCGGGAAAGATAACATCGACCCAGGGGTAAACTCCAAGCATGGATCAAAAAAATCTAATCAAATGACAAGGATCTGACCAAGGAAATCAGATCTAACAACCGAGTACAGATCTAACAAAAACACGATTATTGAACCAAAACAATGCCCAGATGCATGATCTAGATATATAAAGAGAGGGAAGAATTGGGGGCTTACAGCAAAGAAGAGGAATTTGTTAAAAGGGGCAGATCTTGCGAGAGACTCTGCCCGGACAGAGAAGAAGAATGAAGAATATGTAGCGCGTTGTTCAGCAGCGATGCGATATGCAATGGAGGAGAGATGAGGGGATGCCGCTTTATAGTGCGTCTGTGTGGAACCAATTAATTGTTTTCAAAACCATAAAAAATGGAAATGCGATATTATAAAGCAGAATATTTTTTTTATTCGTCACTTATCAATTCATCTTAAATATTAGCTAGTACATTTTTATTCTCGCCCTTTTTTGGAAGATAATAATAATAATTTCCAATAATGGCCTTCTAAAAGTGAAATTTGAAGATATTTCTTACTATAATCTTAATTAACTGCACCTGAGGTCGATTACACATCTTATTTTAAAATGCACGATAAGTAATATCGACATAAAAAATGTTCTTCCAACTTAATATACAATTAGATTTCCTAAATGTTATAAAAGTTATATCACAATAAATCTCATAGTTATAGTTGTACTAATCAGTCACATCATATTTGTGTGAAACATCGGTCACCATCAAATTTAGTGTTATTTAATTTTCACACATAGATGTTATTTTTTAAAAAAAAAATCAATAAAAACTCATGTGTGGATGGACAACCATTTACCATCTAAATCCCTATCAAAAAACTTTATGTGCATTGATGATTCCGCTACAGCATACTTTACGCGAAGATAGTGGCAACACCGTGTGAATTAGAATGGTTGGGACGTTCAGTTTGTCTCCCTGGATTACCGATCGTGCCTGCTGGTGCATACGTGCAAAGGTAATCTCCGAAGGATGGTCTTGCTCCTCATCTCCTATCTGCTAAGGTTTGATGTGAGCAATATAATGAGCAGATTGGTTTTGCTCTCTAAAAATGTGCCTGAACGTGATCAAGTTTGAACTCTAAAGTCCTCGTATTTTCCAGAGGTTTGTAACCATCATCCATGGAACGTGTCTTTTCTTTTGAATCATTTAGATGACCTGCAAAGAGTCGAGTTCAACAGTTAGTGGTAGAAGATTTCGTTGAATGCATATTTGGATACCCAAAAAGCATGCTTTAAGTTCTGCATGTAGGGAATTTTTTGCTTCTTTTAGGATACTACTGCCCATATAACATGTTTCAACTAAGGGGTTTCTCACTATGAAGCCTGCACTAGGCAGACTCGTGGTAGGTAATTTACCATCTGCATTCAGTTTAAAGCCTACATCTAGAGGCTGCCATTTGTAGGCTTTAAGAACTTCATATTAGCTTTGAGTTTCTGAAATACCCCCCTGCTAGTAGCTGACTTACAATCTTCCTTAGCAACCTGTGGATTAATTGTAAATATAGACACACATAATTTGTGCATTTCTAATTTCAATGTTGGGATATGTGGTTTTTGGCCCTCAAAAATGTATTTATTCCTTGATTTTCAAAGTATCCAAACCAATAAGTTAGGTAGGACATGAACTAAGTTATTCTTACTTTTTGAAAATGAGTTGCACGACCAGAACCAAGATAAATTATGAAAAATATGATCAAATCTGATTTCACCAACTCTATTATGTGAAACACTTTTTTCCATAAATGTCTAACAATATAACATTCATTAAAAAGGTGATTCAGACTGTATGTTGACTACAAAAGTGGCATTTAAATGTTAAACTAAAACCCATTGTTTTTAAGATGTCATCAAAAGGGAGTAGATTATTAACTAGCCTTCAGACAAGCACAAAGATTTTATGAGGGATAAGTGAGCTTCATACCTTTTTTAAGTGATGGGATCTGAGTCCCTGAACTTGTAATTGTTGCAGAAGCATATGATATTGAAAGGAAACCTGCGAGTGCTGGTTTCCAAACCAGCCGATCCTCCCTGTCAAAGAGCAAGAATGATTTTTGTATTGCAGTTCTAATTATCATACTGAAACCATAAGCTAGTACATTATATAATTCATTCTGGTTTTCCTGGAACTGAGCTATGGTAAGGTATGTGTGTGGAGGATCCAGATGATGTTCCCAGTGATCAATTAAAGCACCTAGACATGTCCAATTAGTTATCCAAAAGTTATAAGGTCCTATACCAACCAATATTCTAGTGTTAGCCTTAGCTAATGCATTAATGTTCTTAACCCTAACACGGGGATCTGAGGCTCTTGCTGATTCTAGTAAGGACCAGATCCGTTTAGCCTAGAGAGTATCCCTCATTTAAAGCTTCCAATAGAGTCTAAGTGAAAAACTCTTGATGATGATGTTAATGTTTCTGAAATTCAGTCCACTCTGAGTTATTGGATAACATAGTAAATGTCATGCCTTCCAATGTTTTTGGATTCCGTTTCTGTATCCCCCCCTATAGAATTTTTTTGAGAATTGTTTCTATCTTTTGGATGGTATGTTTAATAGGTGACATAACACACCAAATGTGCTGGGGTATAGAAGTTAAAACGTGCTTGATCAGGACTGGCCTACCTGCTAGGTTGAGCCATTTGTTAGTCCACTTCAGAATTTTAGAGCGGATTCTCTCTATTAGAGGCTGAAAATAGATTTCCCCCCTACCCTTGAATACTGGTACTCCTAAGTTTACTCATATTTTTTTGGAAAGAAAATCTATGCATTGAACATTGTTCATGATATGACATTGGTACTTTTTAATTAACGATAGAAAAATAAAGAATTTTATAACTAATCACCATTCGAAATAGTTTAGGAGAAACTTCAGCTTTCTCTACGACACTTGTATAACTGAAGTCGTGATACGTTCGGAAAACTTGAGAATATGATCAAGTTCCTTATTGGTGAACTTCAAGATATACATAAGGAGGATGATATTTATGGAAATACTAGGAAAATACATGGGGTGCAGTTGCAGCTACTTGACTTGGAACAAAAGCTTTCTGACTACTGGCAGCAAAGAATAAAAATCAATTGGATGAAGTTTAGAGAAGCTAGTATAGCCTTTTTCACAAATGGGCTAATAAGAGGAGGAGTGTTAACATGATAAAAGTTATAGGGGTGCTAGTCAAGAACAATGTTAGGAAGAGAAAAATCTTAACGCCCAGTTCACTTTCAGAGCCCCTTCACTATTTTTATATGACATTTTCCTCGAATAGTTGAATTAGGAACCACCCGAATGGGGCACCTGGTAATAGAGTGAATCTCAGCTCGAGAGATATAGCTCAGTTGGTAAAGCGCCGCTCTTACAGTGGTTCATTGATCAACAAATGATTATACAAACATTAGTTGACAATGTTAAGTCGGTGTTCATACAAATGGAATGATACCCACCTAGAGTACAAGGAGACATCACAGAATAACAATAAATGTCTCAAAACATGAGGAGACTAACAGAAGAACAAGCTTACATCTTGACAACACCATTTGTTCACCAAGAGATAAAGAATGTGGTGAAGTAAATGAGCCCTTGGAATGTACTAGGTGAAGATTGACTACCTGCAGGCTCTTGTAAAACCCACTAGAAGATCAATGGAAAAGATTTCACAAGTTCTATACTAAATATTCTTGGAGGGGATCATCCACCTAGAATTTAGAATCAGACACAAATTATTCTCACTCCGAAGAAAAAGATGCCAGTTGAACCTAAATATTTCAGGCCTATTTCACTTTGAGATGTGAAATATAAAATCATAGCAAGGTTTTGGCTAACAGGGTGAAGAGATTCATACCTTCACTAATAGGGGGATATCCAAATGGTGTTGTGTCAGGAAGAAATATTGCAGAGAATGCCCTTCTGACCCATGAATTGTTGGAACATATGAGAAAATGTAAGAAGGGAAAGATGGGATATGAAGTTGTAAAGCTGGATATGAGTAAAGTGTGTGATAAGATTTTTCAGAAAGTGTTTACTTTGACTAATTTCTCGCTAAACTGGGTGAAAATAATCATGCAATGTGTCCAGACAGTCTTATATCAGGTGATGGTAAATGAGCAGAGATAAAACTTCTTCATGCCTAATAAAGGGCTCAGGAAATGTTGTCCACTTTCCCCTTACTTGTTTATCATAGCTCAATAATTTATGTCTTCTTGGTTGGATATAAAACTCTCACAAAACAAGCATTTGGGAATTCAAGTATCAAGAGGTGGCCCTCGTGTTAGTCATCTTATGTGTGTAGATGATTGTATCTTATTTACAGAATGCACCTTCCAAGAAATTAGTGACTTGGAAAAAACGATCGACCTCTATGCAAGGTTATCAGGTCATAGGTTGAATTTTGATAAGTGTGTGGTTAAATTTAGCCCAAATAAACCTCTGCATATGCAACAGTATATGAGATATACTCTGAATATACACAGGCACATAATTGGAGAGACGTATTTGGGTGTGCACGTTATCTTTGGCGGAGGAAAAAGAGGATTTTCGAAAATCTCATCCAGAAATTCAAAGACAGGTATGCCTCATGAGAAAAAATGATGTTAAATTTAGCAGGGAGGATTACACTTGGAAGGCATATATTATCACCAGCATCACTCTTTCCCCTTGGCATTTTCTGATCCCAGAGGCCATATTGGATAAATTAGACAAGATTACTGCTTCTTTTATCCGGGGAGGGAAAATGGAGGGGAGAAGTTTACATTGGAAGGCTTGGAGATCAAACTAAGCCCGAATTCCTCCTCAAACTTATTATTTAAAAAAATAAAACAAGGATTAACCGACTTAATTAGTTTTAACAAACTTATTATTTAAAAAATGAAACAAATAACGTGTAACAAATGTTGTAAAATTTAGAAAAGATCAACATATGGAATGAATAAGACATTTATTGCTCAACTAGCTTAAAAAATAATGGTTGATCAATTATTCTGTTGTCAAGGGTTTATAAGGCCAAGTACATTGAGGGAAATAATTTTAGAATTGCAAGACATAGGAGTGGTGATTCCTGGATGGGAATCGATTCTTTGGGTAAGGGAAATTATTTCTAAGAACATGGGCCAGAGAATAATTGATGGGAGTAAGGCTTAGGTACATGACTAGTGGATTCCCAATCAGTCTAATCCCATATAATTAGAGATACAACAATTGGAACATCAACAAGCCTCACGGTTGCTCACTTAATCTATCAAAATAGAGATTGGAGAGCACCGTTAGTCAGAGATATATTCCCTCAAAAGTTATTACCTCACATTATTGCCATTCATCTATTTGCTAGTAGTGGAGGAGGGGATCAGGTGATCTAGAGGCCAAACAAAGATGGAAAATACATTGTAAAAAAGGGTTATCACGTTGCTATGAGGTATGCTCATACTCACTGTCATAATCATATTGAGGCTACACTTGGAGCTAAACAGTGGGGGAGAGGTCAAATATGTCATATAAGATTTTGGTTTTCGTTTGGAAAACACTAAATAATGTGTTACCCAATGAAGTGAACATACTTGAGAGGGGGCTTGCAACTAGTCCCACTTTTAAAATATGTGGCTTGGAGGATGAAAACATATCGCATCTACTTCTCGACTGCAACATCTCATAGAGAATCTGGAGGGTTTCAACGTTAGGCTTCAACTTTGGACACTGAGGAAGAATAGAGTTGAAGGAATGATTTCTAGATGGGCTAAATACTGAATACAACTCCATGTATAGAAGATATACACCCTGAAATCTTAATTATGTGGGAGGTGTGGAAAATCTGAAATATAAAAGTGATCAGAAGGAAAGAAAAAGGATCCCATGCAAAGCTGGCTGAGAGCAAGAGATGTGCACATCTTTAATAGAAAGTATAGAAATAATGATGATTACAATTACATGACTTAGGAAGCAACGCAAAGGTCGCCTCAACAAAATAACCAACTCCTAGAAATGGAATAATCTTTAGGGAAACAAAACTGTATGAGCGTGTTAGTTGATGGATCATTTCACAGTTTCAAATCATTAGGGTTAGGAGCTTGGTCCCTGCTAAAGCACCAACGCAACCATCCTCAAATCACAGAGTCTGATTTCTTTATTGCCACATATACACTTCAAATTGAAGTTCATGTTTGCCGGAGATCAGCTAAAGCAACACTAAGATGTCACAGTGGTAAAATTGGAATTCTCACTAACTCAACCATCTTGTAAACTGCCATATTGGAGCCGAAAGGAGCAAATTAGGAGGTAAGAAGCCTAGTATATGAACTAAGAGATTTTCTACTTGCTAATTTCAATGACTATAATGTAATTAAGGTTCTTAGTGATAGACTTTTAGAATAGCATAACAAAGCTCTGAATCTATGAAGAACAGTCTGTCATTTCTCTTTTAGGTTTTAATATGTTGAGTTAAGTGTTAGAATAACCCTATGCTTTGGTCGAAAGTGCTAATCCAACCCCGTAAAATTTGAAATTGCAAATATAACCCTAAATTTTGGACGAAAGTGTCAATCTAACCCTGGCAACCTGAATTTGGCCGAAAATCAATAAATTGACCATTATACCCTTGATTTTTTTAAAAAAAATTGAAAAACATAAAAAATAGAAAATACAATTTTACCTGAAACCCTCTTCTTCACCATACAAGAAAACACACAGTCACGCTGCACCAACCCAACTCCATACACTCCGACCCAATATGCCTAAACCCTCATGGTTCCATTACATATGCCATCTCAGTCATCTCACTCAATTTAATGGTTGAATATTGGTTTTGGTTGAATATTGGCTTTGGTTGAATATTTCCATCTTAGTCAATAACCTAGTGTTGGTTTACATTACATTTCGGGAGAATTTACTATGTCATCTCTTCTCGGTACAAACGTTCCACTCTTTAACGCTGAAGAAAAATGATGGATTTTACTTTTGAAGTCCTACAGATCATTGTTATGGCATCTGTTAAACGGAAATTGCGTCGACAAGAGAAAATTATTTAGGGGAACAATAGACGTTCCTTTCAGGAAAGCTTAAGCACGTGGTGGGTCGGGGAAGCTCAGATCTACTGCGAGTGAAAGGCAAGGTCTCTGGTGGCTGGTAGGGACGGGGCTGTGTGAGGAAGGGGAGATGGTGGTGGGCGGGCTCGGATGAGAAGGGAGAGATGGTAGTGGGCGGCGGGGCTGGGTGAGGAGGAGGGGGAGATATGGTGGTGGTGCTAGGGTTTAGGGCTGGCGGCGGCGGTGGTGGGCGGTAGGACTGGGTGAGGAGAAGAGGGAGATAGTGGTATCGGTGCTAGGGTTTAGGTCTGGCGGCGGGGCTGGGTGAGGAGGTGGTGAAACTCCAAATTTCGATGACCGGCGACGGCGGCACAACGGTGGTGGCAGAGTGGCAGAGCAGTAGTGGAGGTGGTAGCAGTGCAACGGTGGTGGTGGTGGCGGAGAAGATGGTGAAGAAGAACAACCCTAGGGTATTTTTGTCATTAAAATTTTAGCTTCAAGAATACAGGCATTTTAGTCTTTTTAGATTTGGTCAATACCAGAAAATATCAAGTCAATGCTAGAATAGTACGAAAAGGTTATATCGGCACATTTGTTAAAAAAAATTAGGGTTAGAATCGCACTTTCAAATGTTACAAGGTTAGATTGATACTTTCAAGAAATAATATGGCTAGTTTTGTATTTTGCCTAATATATTGATATCTCGCTTTCGAAGAGGAAAAAAAACTACGGATCAATTATGTTCACACATTTTCTCTCTCTCACTCTCTCTCTACAATAAAGATGTGTAACTTTTGCTAAAATTGTATGGAGGAACAAATACTTTTTTAAGAACATGAATTGAAATTATTTTATTTTATTTATTCTCTTTAAAATTCTTAATTATATGATTTTTAATGGTAAAAAATACACACTTCTAAGGTCTTATATATTTAAATTAAATTATCAGGATTATAAGTTATATAAAAAGGAAAAAAGTTATATAAACATGATATTTAAAAATATAAATGAAGGAGAAAGTATTCTGTTAGATCGAGTAACATTTAGACCAATATTGAAAAATGTCATTTCAATAAATTTTAGGGTCAAATTATAATTATTTATGCATTATGATACATTTTAAAAGTTTTTCAAAGTTATAGGAATTTCGTTGCAATAAATAAAAACAAATATTAAATCATCTCATTAATTACATCAATCATAAAACAACCCTATCAAACATTTTTTTTGTGAAATAAAGGTTTCATTGATTAAAGAGAATTTGGTACAAAGTGTGAGACATTATCCCAAGGAGAGATTTCATCTCTACTAGTTTTCGCATGTTGCGCTAGTAAATGGGCAACTGAGTTATCCTTCCCTCTAATCCAAATCAAGTTTAGAGACGGATAATCTTCCACTAGCCTACACACATCCTCAATGATGACCCCAAAATCTGATAGGTCCTCTTGGCGATTTCTCACAGCATTAATAACTAGTTGTGCATCTCCTCTTATGCAATTGATTTGTATGTCCTTTTGTTTTGTTGTAGTCAGAGCATATCGAAGAGCAATGACTTCTGCTTACTTCACTTAATAAATAAAAGGCATGCGTTGAGATTCTCCATACAGCCAACTTCCGTTTGAGGAGCTGGCATACCATCCCAGGAAGGTACTAGTAGAAGATATGACCGCATCAAAGAAAAGTGTGTTTCCATGCTCAAGTGGCAGATGACTTGAGAATTGGGCCAGTGATTCAGTCATGTCATCGGCATTTTTCTTAGTCAGATCTGACAGGAGTTTTGAGGCATATGTCACACATTGTTGTGGGTGGATATCATGGCCTTCCCCATGGAGCAATTTGTTGTTGTGGTACCATATTTGGGATAATAAGATAGCTACAACAGCCATATCTTGTGCACTCATTTCCATGATTAGATCTTGTACCCATATATGGGAATTCAGTTGTTCTAAGTAATATATTCTTTCATGTAAGTCTGCAGCAAACCATAATTGATGTGACACTGAGCAATGAAAGAATAGGTGTTCTATTGAAGTGTCTTCCGCAGAACAACTCAAGCAGAGAAACTTGGCATTTGCGTGCTTAAGTCGCAAGTTAGCTGCTAAAGGTAGATTGTTCTTACATAATCTCCATAGGAAATGCTTTGTCTTTTCCTGCACTGTTAAGTTCCAAATTCTCTTCCAGTGTGGAGACGGGTCTGTACTACTTGACGCCATATTCCCTGCATAGGACAAGGTTGAAAAATTAAGACCAATGTTATATCCAGATTTGACTGTATATTTACCGTCAATAGTTGGAAGTCATATCCATCTATCGGGGTTCAAGGATGCAGTGCTCCTTGGTAGTGACAATATCATAACTGATTATTCTTGATTGAACGTATTCCTGATTAAGTCTTCATTCCATTTCTTGCCATTTTCTGTCATTAGATGAGCCACACTTAGTTCATTCAGGATATCCTCCACCGGTGATGTAGGATTGTGGTTAGCTGGTCTTGGTAGCCAAAGACCACGTCGTATTTTTGTGCTTGTCCCTAAACCAATTTTTTTCCGAATCCCTTTTTCTAAACAGATCTCTTCCCTCTAAAATAGATCTCCATGCATACAAAAGATTCCATCCTAGTTTTGCTTCTAATAAGGATGTTGATGAGAAATATGTTTCTTTCAAAAGTCTTGATATGATGGAATTCGGGTTAATCAGTATACGCCAGGCTTGTTTCCCCAACATCGCTATATTGAAGATCTTCAGGTCTTTGAAACCCAGTCCACCCATTCCTTTTGGGAAACATAAATTTATCCATTCCACCCAATGGAATTTCTTATTTTGAGAAGAATTCCCCCACTAATAATGACTATACCACTTGTATATGTCCTCAATAAGTCCGCCAGCCTGCATGAAATACGACATAGTGTAAGTTGGAATAACTTGTAATACTGACTTAAACATAACTTCCTTCTCTCCTTTCGAAAGTTGTTTGTGTTCCCAACTCTCAACTTTTGAACAGATTCTATTTTTGAGCCCTTCGAGATTATTCGCTTTTGATCTTCCAAAAATAGTAGGCAGGCCCAAATACTTTTCATGTGAGGCAGCCTCAGACATGTTCAGCATGTTCAATATCTGCAATTTGTCATGGTTAGACGTGTTGGGGCTAAACATAATCGAGGATTTATTAAATTTAACTCGCTGTCCATAAGCTTCTTAAACTGTTGCAGAACCCTCTTTAGTGTCTCAGCCTCCTGAAGGGTTTCTTCTCCTAAAATCAATGTGTCATCTGCGAACAAGAGATGAGATATTATTGGTGCTTTGTTTGCAATCTTCAATCCATGAAGTCTCTTGATTCTAATATCTTCTTTGATTAGATGAGAGAAAACCTCGCTACAGATGATAAAAAGGTACGGGGGCAGGGAATCTCCTTGCCTTAAGCCCCTCGAGGGTGTGACTCTCCCAAAACATTTCCCATTCATTGTGAAGGAAAAGTGGATGGTCGTTATGCATCTTTTAAGTAGGTCAATGAATATTTGGTCAAACCACATTTTCAAGGGTTTTTAACAGGAAGGACCACTCAATCCTATCAAAGGCTTTACTCATGTCAAGTTTAATCGACATTTGACCCTTTGCCCCAGTACTTTTCTCTTAATATAATGGTGTGCTTCATGGGCGATCATGATATTATCCGTGATCAGTCGGTTCTTGACAAAAACACTCTGGTGGGATGAGATCACTATTTCCAATACTACTTTTAGCCTATTAGCTATGCACTTGGATATTACACGATATACCACGTTACATAGACTGATAGGCATGAATTACGTGATTTCCTTAGGTTTTTTAACCTTTGGGATTAACACAATAGTAGTATCATTAAGGTCATGCATATTTTTCCCTTCGTTCAAATATTGCAAAGCTTTGTGAGTAACCTTCGAGCCTACAATTATCCAGTATCGTTGAAAGAAAGACGGTGGCATTCCATTTAGACCAGGGGACTTATTTGGAGCCATGTTATTTAAGGCAACATATATGTCATTTGGAGTGTATGGCCTTGTTAAACTGATGTTCATTGACGGGAAAACCTTGGTAGGGATCTTCTCAGTTAGATGGTTAATGATTAGCGAGGATGGGTGCGATCTCTCAAATAGGTTTTGAAAATATCCTGAGATAATGCTTTCCATATCTTTTTCATTTGTGCACCATTGGCCATTATTGTTGAGCAATCCATGGATGATGTTTCTCCTTTTACGTTTGTTTGCGAAAGCATGGAAGAATCTCGTGTTTATGTCACTCTTCTCTAGGCAATGTTGCTTTACTCTTTGGTTCCATCTAACTTCTTCCATATCAAGATTTTTCTAGTTGGAACTTAATGGAAGCCATCTCTACTTGGATCTCATTGGTTATAACCCCTTGTTGCATCTTCTCGTACTGTTTTGATAGCTGGTCCTTTCTTTTGTGCTGGTTATATAACTCAGACTTTGCCTATAATAGAAGTATGTGAGAACATCCTGAAATAGCCGATGGCAAGTCTGGTGATGTTTGGTCCCAACATTCTAATACTCTCTCTTGGCACCGTGGAGATTGCATCCAGTAATTTTCAAAATGAAAAAGCATGTATCTTTTGTCCTGCATGTGTCCCTGTGTTATGTGTGCTAGTTGCAGCAAAATAGGCACATTGTCGGATTGGTGGCTGAATAGATGCTTAAGCTTCGCTGTAGGGAATATATTGAACCATTCTTGTGTTTCTACAACTCTATCTAACCTAGCTCTCACACCGTGGATTTTTCCAATTTCTAAACCAAGTATATCTATAACCTTAGTAACTAATGTCATAGAAATTTCAATGGTTAAGTGTCGTCCGAAAGTCATCAATTTGATGTGGTGGTCGTCTATTAGCACTGAGAAATTCGTTTTGATGCAGAACTTCATTAAAATTCCCAATGCACAACCAAGGTAAATTTGAGTTATTGCATAGGTTGAGAAATTGCAGCCAGAAATGTGGACGTTTATGGGTTTCTTGATCACCATAGACCTCTGTACACCGCCATAGTTGATTAGATTGCGGATCCTTCATAGTGAAGTCAACAAAATTAAAAGAGTATCCCAAAACTGAAACTTCTAGATCTTTATTCCAAAGTAACGCCAGACCCCATGAGTTGCCAATGGCATCAACAAAGACACCATGCAAATCTAAGGCATCTTTTATTCCTACAAGATTAGCAAAGCTGCATTTAGTTTCCAAAAGAAAAATTAAAGAAGGAGAAATTTGCGAATGATGTCCTTGAGATGTCTAACTGTCCGAGGGTGTGACAGCCCTTGCAGTTCCAGCTTAGTAGACTCATGGCTTTCGGTGGGACTGGGCCTTCCCAGTCACCACCACTTGTCGCCCACATTAAAATTCAAATCTTTCGAGGAGATTAAACAGATCCATTATCTCTTGTCTTTGTCTCTTAACTTCTTGTTTCAGCCCTTCTTCTGAATTTTCTTCATCAAAATTCAGCTTCCTCTTAAAGATGGTTAATTGAGCTTGGGTTTGAGAGTACTGGGCTATGTTTAGTCCAATATATTTATTTTGGCCAAATTCTAAATTAAGATTTTTAATCCCAGAGTTGGCTAGCTCATTGTTTTCACCAAAGTCTCCTGGCGGTTCCCGATGATATCCTTCTAGCTTCGTCACCTGTGCGCCGGCGATCAAGGTTTTCACCGGCGCCACCTGCACGCCAGTGATCTGGTCTGTTGCCGACATGGCCGCTGTGGATCTGTCCTCCGCTATGATTATCTTCCCCCCACCATGGGAGCCAGATTTCTTACTGCCCAAATTTCTTCTCCCGTTGGTTTTCCAACAAAGCTCTGGTCTTCGTCTAGCCTTTGTTCGCCCTTCATTTGTTGTTTGGCGGTGAGCATGGCTTCTGTATCCACCGTGAGAGCTTCTTTCTTCCCTTCCCAAGAAGCCAGTGATATTTGGTTTCCTCCATAACCATATTTTTCTCGACCAGAGTTGTTCCGGCATGACATGCTCGCCAAAAATTTATCTTTGAGAAGATTAGGGTTCCCGACACTACCCTCATCCCTTCGTCGGAGTGCTGCTGCTATGTTTCGCTTCACCACCAGAGAGAGGAGTTCCTCCACCTATTGACTACTAGCCTATTCTTCACTCTCTTTAGGGTAGGTTTCCTTCAGGTCCAGCTGACGGTGACGCGCTGCTTCAGTCTGTTTCATCCAGCGTCTTCCAGGTGATCGAAAAACTGGGCTATGACCAGTAAGCATCAATCCTTGTCCCATTGTAATTCCATTGTAATTCGAAGCTCCGGTGATCTTAGTTTCAATTTCAATTGGCTTCTTCCTTGTTCTGTGCATATTCCCTGACATATCTCCTGGTTTCTAGTCTTTTGCTTTCAGGTTCACGAGTTTTGTATCAATGTTTGTAACCATAGGCTTGTCACTTCTGTATTTCATGATTGCTAGGGCCATTATAGAGTCTCCTTCTTCATCAGATGATATCTCGATCACCATTGGTCTGGTGCCAAAACCCGGTAGTGGGTGGTTCAGGTACAAGTTTCGGGCATGATGTTCAGGCTTCTCCCTTTAGGATTGATATTCATCGGATCGAAGTAAATTAATTGGATGGGTTGCAAGGGGGCAAATCACTTCTTTCTCTCCAGCTGCAGGCTTTGTTATCTTCCGCTGTGTTTTATCAGTAGCACACAACACTCTCGCCCAGAAACGAGCAGCGCTTTCATCGGACATGAAGGTAGAGTCCTGGCCATCCTTGCTGTTTTCCTGCACTTAGAGAATTTGAGTTTCCAAAAATAAGTGATGATTAGCTGGCGTAGGAGTAGTAATAATTAACTGCCCTTCCTTGTTTAAAGAGAAAGTTCTAGAAAATTCAATGCCCTTGACTTTAAGGGGGATGTAGTTGTTATTTGTGCTACAATCACGCCTTGTCAAAGGCGAAATTTGTGGAGAGCCGTTTGGAACGTTGATTAGGGTCTGACTCCCCGAATTTTGACCCTGCAACATTGATTGCTCTGGCTCATCGTCCTCCGGTGTTGCATGCATTTTGGTTGGAACTTGGTTTGCCATTTCTTTCAGTTTCCTCCGCTGATACAGAACTCTTGGCCCTAGTTGTGGGTATGGCTGGTCATTTTCAAACCTCAGCCACCTACCATATCCCATTGGCATCAGTGAGTCCCTTTGAGGTGTGTCCTTCATTTCGCAATCCATTTTTGCATGATCTAAGCTCCCACATAGTTGGAAAAAAATGGTAACCTCTCATACTAGAAGTAGAAAAGGTAATCCACCCATTTGAATTCCACCGTAATGACTCTAGGAAGCGGCTTATAGACATTGAGTTTCACTCTTAGATTAAGGGTTTTCCCCCATGCATGAACAAAACTTGTTTTTGTGGACTTTGATGAAGTCCCCTAGATAGTCACCGATCACAGCTGCCATGTCTTGATTCATAAGGATTGGTGGGCCATCATGGACATGAATCTAGAATGGACTATCAACAAAAGGTAGATGGCGTATAGCCTCCAAACCGTCTGTTTCAACAAAGACCACCAAACTGTTATCAAACGACCAAGGTGAAAACTCAATTACCTTGGTTATGTCTGCAAGTTGTTCAAACTCAAACATCGCCAAATTGAGGTGAACCTTGACTCTTCTGCTGCATTTCCACGCCTTTGACATAGTCCGCGCCTTGATCATGGTGGAAATCATATATTCGACATGCTTTGACTTTGGATTCAAGATTTTTGCACCCAAGAGGTATGCTTTCAGCTGGTTTTCAACAGTGTTAATAGAATCTGGGGCAAGGAGCTTTTTGGATGCTTCATCGGAGATGTTGATATTTTCATACTGGGCTATGAGTTCGTCTCCCATGGCTAATACAACAAGCAGATCAGTATGGTTTAGCAGCTGGATAGGGAAAGTTTAGTTGTGATAGACAAATTTGGTGAATGCTGGTGGATGTTGGATCTTACAATATATAGAGATTGATATGGTATTGTTCATGGAAATGATTTTTTTTCCAATTCCTTCAATCAAGAGATTTTTAATATTTTATTGATATCCTATGGTTGCAGCCATTAATCAGCCATTCAAAAATTCAAATTTCAAAATTGAGGAAGAGCAGCAGCAAGCTGCTAATTCTTGCTTGAGATATGGAGATCTTCAAAGATCTTGAAAGGCAAGGAATATTCTAGAGAAGACTCTAAATTAAGATGAATTTAACAAAGTATTAGAGAAATTTTATAAGCCATGAATTTTTTTGAGAAATGAGGTAGAAAGTACATTCGACCCACATAGAACTGTCAATGTTTGACTCGAATTTTTGACCTGACCCGGACCGACTTGACTGAACTCAACCCAAACCTGTTGACCTGTAAAATATTGACCTGAATCCAAACTCGATTCTACCCAAACTTAAACCAAAATCCAATTCTGACCTAATAATTTGGGCCCCGACCCGAACCCAACTCGACCCAAAACCCGATTGTGACTTGATAATCTGGGCCCAAACTTGAATCCGACTCAACAAGATACGGCCGAATCAACCTGAAACCTTATTCCAACCCAAACATGATTCAATCAAAATATGTTTCAACTTGAACCCGATTCAACCTGACCCACGACCATCTTAGACCAATATCTTGGACCATTAAATAGGCCGAATTCATATGGTTATTGGGCCATTAAACTTTGGCCAATTAAATTAATTTAGAATTCTTAAATGCTAAAGGAGTATAATTTAAATGCTATTTAATTTTAATTTCTCCATATATATATACACGCATAACTGATGTATTGATTTTCTTCATTTTTTGGCGGTTTTATATTTTTCTCTTAAACATCAACACATTCACATTTAAATATACAATATTGATTACTTATGCACAATCTTAATAAATTACACTATGGCCCAAAATTGGGTTACCCCGTGATCCATTGCTCCAAAATACATGATTTTTGTTATTCTTGCATAAATATAGAAATAGTAAATAAATGATTTTTTGGTGAAATGTTGGAAATCGCAAGTACATGTAGTTAAGTATCTTATAATTGATTACTTAAAATTAAGGAAGAAAAATTGGAAAGGATTACAGATATGTTCTTGTACCCAATTATTGATAAATATTCCATTACGGACTTGGAAAATACAATTGGGGGGGGGGGGTATAAGCTAGCATTACGTTCGAGTATTTTTCAATT
>JAULKM010000008.1:16537576-16550853 GCA_032355605.1 Rubia tinctorum
GGGAGAAATTAGTATTAGGTTACCCATGTAAAAACAATTTGCCATTAATATAAAGTATATATATATATATATATATATATTTTATATTAGTGGTTACCCCATTGATAATTTTCTGGATCCGCCCACTATACAATCTCGGCTCGAGATTCATTGCACTTCAAAAGATGCTTTTCTATGGTCCCTCCAAGTCCTAAGGTCTTCCCAATTGGGGAGCCAGCGTCATTATTTGTTGTTTTGGGGTCATAACTTTTGGAATCTGTGCTCGTGACTCTTATCTAATTAAATCTTTTTTATTTGCAAATGTTTTTTAAACCGATTGTAACTTCATTATTTTAGTGACTTGCTTTGTGAAAATATAAAAATATTATATAAAAGATATAATATTTATATTAAAATATATTATTTAGTTTCAAAATTACAGTATTTAAAAAAGTAGAACAATTATAAGAATATCACTTTTTTAATAAAAATAAATTATATTAAGTTTTAATTTTTCAAACATTCAGTAACTTATGAAAGAGTAGACCCTGTGACAGGTGACATCTTTTTAAGTTATGGACAGTCTACTGTAATTTTTAACTTATACACTTTACTTATTAAATTAAACATTTAAATTTAAATAAAGTATTTTTTAAGTTAGATATTTTACTTTTATATAATTTCTCTTATAATTTCTAATTAAAACACACCTTATTACTATACATGTTTTAACTTATGAAGTACCATATTTAAAAATATATTTTTAAGTTTAAAAATAAAGTGTTTGTCCATAAGTTTATGAATAGACCAACTTTTCTGAAACTTTCTCCTTATAAAATACTACCTTTGATAAAATTGATTAGAGCAAATGACTCATGTGACCCCTCAGTTATCACAATCGTTCATCTTTGACCCCTTATCTTTTTTTTTTGAACTCTTTTGGCCTATCAACTTACAAAACAGCTTAATCGTGACCCTTCCATCAGGTCAGTCTGTTAAACTAGGTTTTCAGCATTAATTTTGAGGGCAAAAGTGACATTTCACATTTTTATAAAATAAAATCTTTTATAAGAGTAATGATACTCTTAGTGAAAATTCATAGTGAAACATCAAAGTGAATGATGTGGCATCAATGAAAAGACCAAATCACTAATCATTTTCCTTAAAAAGTGTAACTATCAGTGAATATATTTGCCATTTTTCTAATGTCATCATTCACTTTGATTTTCACTATTAAGTTTCACTGATAATATCATTACTCCTTTTATAAAATGAATTGTATAGTATTCATTGAAAGAAAATCTTTAATAAAATGAATTGTAGAGTATTCATTATTTAGTTTGTTTAATATTAGTTTGACTTAGATGAAAAAACATAATATCAGGACTTTTGACCAATTTTGTTTTTTGAAAATATAAATTTGCCGTTTATCACACTGTCTGATTATTGTATCATTTATCGATTATAAGTACTTGCATTGGTTCGAGCTGGTTCTCTAAATGCTTATTACAAACATCCCAATTATTTTCTGGCATTGCTTCACCAAGGTTACAATCATTCCAAATTGGTTTTTAACAATTCTTTATTTGGTTCATTCAATCGTCCTCTTAAATTTTCAAAATGTTTTTCGATTCGTCTAATTCAAATGTATCATAAATTTTTGGTTGTTCATAACATTCAATCATCCATTTAACCCGTCTCATCGCCCTATTAAACTAAGAAACTTAACCCAATTGTTTATTGTCGCAAAAGAATATTTCACAAAGTTTAATTACTCCCTCTGTTTCTTTATTATTGACACACTTTCCTTTTTGAATTGTTTCTTTTATATTGGCACACTTTCCATTTTTGGTAATATTCCTTCAATTTCTTCCACTCATTCTACTTTTTACATTCTACATTCAATTTCATCAACTCATTTTCTCCACATAAATCCAAGCATCTAAACATATGGTGTCACTTATAGAGAAACAGAGGGAGTAGTAAAAATTATCATCTAATTTAAATATTTTAATTTTTTATAAAAAAATTATATGATAGTAAAAAAATATTTTTCATAAACGTTTAATGGCATGATATTACAATCAAATTTTTAAAATTTTGATCATCTTTCATATTCTATGAAATCCGTATATATGCAATGTTGATAATTGTAATGTTATTTTCCTAAAATGATATTATTAAAAAATAAACTAAATAAATTATATTAAATAAATAAATAAATATATATTTATTCATTCATATGTATTAATATTTAAATTAAGATCCATGCAAATTACAGGTGTTATTTAGCAAATAATGAAAGGAGGTATGTTCTCAGACTATTTTAACATTAATGATTTTGACTCTTCACTCTATAGTGCGCATTGGGAACCGTAACATGAATTTTAATTGTACGTTAGCTTTCATAATTTGAACTACTCCAATACCGCAAGATTATTAGGTTACGGATGTAGAAAATTAAATTTTTATGTGGGAAGACGAAGATCAAATGAAAAGTTGATAGTCAAATTCAAGTAAAAATTGAAAGAGAAAAAAAAAGAATTTAATTGTAACTTTTAATTAACACTTGTCAACTTTTCAATTTACAAATGCGGTTTCACATTGTTTTTTCTATTGCTGCTTAATTTCGTAGGGAAGTTTCGACAGTCAAAACATATATAATCATATGCTCTCCCATCCCATTATTTCTTGCGTAATTTAATTTTTTTCTTCAAATTAACTGCATCAATATTTAAATATTAATATTTTTAAATGTGTGTAAAAACTTCTTATAAAACAATAATTTAAATATATATTTTGTAATAAATCCAAAAACATAAAACATGTTAGAGTTTAATATAAGAATCATATCAACATAATTAAAGACATACGATTGTGAGGTGGAGTTTTCTTCTAATGAATTTTCTTCCAGCCTCTCAACTTTCTCCTCACGAATCTCATCCTTAGGTTCCCGTACAGTGTTAAATGAGGTGGAATACAACGCTCTATAAATAAATTATAGTGCGCCCTAAGAGCGAAGGATTAAACAAAATCGCTTATCAAAGATACATAACCGATAAAACATGATTTTCGCAAAGTTTTAATGATCATCATACTTTGCTTTAATAATTCATATGCGAGACCTATTATGGTATATTTTACACTGCTTTTATTATAATTTAATTCAAGGTAAGATCTTGGGAAAATCCGTTTTTCAATAGCCTTATGAAAAATGAGATTTAATTAGAATAATAAAAAGTAGAATGTCTTAGTTTCAATATTTAAAATTTATTATTCAATGTGTAGTAGTTATAAAGTTTATAACCCGATTCATGAAATTGGAAATTTTTATCTTCATTTATTATAATTTGTACTTTAAACCCTGATTTTTTCATGACTAATGAAAATACCGTCTTTCAAGAGACGCACTCCTAAATCATTATTTAAAAAATCAGCATTTAATTACCACAATTAAAATCCTCCGGAATACACGTACCTTGCTATAAGAGCAAGTCCAACAGATTCTTTAAAATAGAGATTTTCATTATTTTTAGAGAATTTAGACAATTTTTTTGCTCCAACGGATTCTCCATGTGGTTCTCCAAAATAGAGATTTTGATGAAATTTAAATTTAGTCCTCTATATCGGTAGAGAGAGAAAATAAATTTTGGAGAATGTAGTCATCAATGCAATCATTATTTAAACCTTAAATTAATACCAATCTTTCTAAATTTGACCTCTTGCCCTTCCCACAACCTGCAGATCCTGTGTGACCAGCAAGGCCTATGACCCTGTATCAAAAACAAAAACGGGGTCGTTTTATGTCATTCTTTTCCCTCCTTTACTTCTTTGGCTCTGCCTCTTTCTTGCCTCTGTCTCCAGACTCCACCTGCGTTCGAGTTCGTCACCACAAAAAATGAAAACCCAGCTTGGAAATCCAATCAGAACTCCAATCAAAAGTGAAAACTCAGCAAAAAACCCCAAGTTTATCAATTTTTCTACCCAAAACTGAACAAATGCTCCACAAGAAATGTAGGAGAAGTCCGAGAACTTTAATGGAAGGCTACCAACTTAGTTATCCAACTAAAGACAGTGTTGTAATTGTAATAATCGAAATCAATTCAACTTCAAGTTGAATTAATTCAATGTAGATTACAAAATAAAGAAGCCTGTGTTTTTTCTTCGAAAAAGCTTCAAAGATCACATTACATCCATTTCAAACTTTGTTTTCAGTTTCGCATCGATAGCCCGTATATTCATCAAGCAGCGTCTTGCTGCTCTAATCTGAAATTTTTGTGGACCATTTGGTTGGATTTCCAGGGCTTCGTGAACTTGATTACTGAGTTTTTGTCAATGATTTGGACAAATTTATTTATCTTCTTCGATTCCATTCTCTCGCCGAAAAATAAAATTATATCTGTGAAGTCGTGCTCGATTGAACGTCAGAGGAGTTGGAGATGAATGTTGAAATATTCAGGAAATAGGTAAGGTGCAGCCAAGGGGAAGAAATGTTATCAAACGATCATTTTTGTTTTGGTCACAGGGTCACTCACCTTTTTTGGTCACAGAGGATCCAGACTCCTTCCCACCCACATCCTATAAAAAAAATGTCACCATTTTCACAATGTTCGGTGCACATATTTAATCATTAATATTTAAAAGTACATAAAATTGAATATTATAAATTCATAATAATATACTCTATAAAAAATTATAACAAAAGTACGCATAATATAATTCATTGAAATATCAAAAAGATTTGAGTTAAAATTAAGAAATTTAGCTCTACAAAATTACATGTGGTACTTAAATTTTTTTGGAGGAAGTACTATTCAAATCTCATTGGACAAACCATTAAATTGTAACAAATAGAATTACCTTTTGTTTTTTCTTTTTATTTGCTTCCCTTTAGTGATATTTTAATTTTCTTATACCAATGCAATAATGAAAATTTGATTGATGATAGCATGAATATTATAATGAGTAATTATTTTTTTGACTTCTTAATTTATTTTTAACATATTTAATTCTGTTGAATAAACACATTAACTTGACCCATTAAAATATCTAGTTATTTTTTCTCAATTTTGAATTATTCATTGAATCAATAGTTTAAAATAACCTAATTTTTTTTGATATTTTAAAATTTTATTTCTCCAATAATAATTAACATGAATCACAACATAAATACGATATTAAGAAGTTACTTATTGTCTTTTTATTCAGGAGGATTCTTTGTCTTTCCATAACTTACTTAAAACTTTGCATTAACCTAATTTGATGTGTTTTATGAATTTAATAGTCATTATTTTTATATTTAATAAAATAAAACAATAGTTATAAGATATATAGTTTCTTTAAAAATGAAGCAATAAAATTAGCCATTTTCTAAATTTTCTTAAAGTATTTAACTTTGTAGAGTAACTTAAACAAATGATTTGATTTAAATTCTAAAAGAAATGATTATTCTGTAATAAATGTTAAAATCTGCAAAATAAAGAGTCTGTTGAAGTTGCAGCGAAAAATATAGAGAGTATGAGTTTTGAATCTCCATTTTGCGGAAATTGATAGGGAACCTGTTGGACTTGCTCTTAGTGGAGTATCATTGTCCATTACTTTACATTAAATTTTTTTTTTTTACATTTTTACTATAATACAATTTGAGTACTTCTTCAAATTATTTTAAATCTCAGTGAAAGAAAATTAAAATCATAATCTCCTTAATTCCTGTTGTTGTCGGCATCACCATACCCACCCGGGATGGACTCAATGGTTGTGCATGCTCATGCATAACCAAAATAAAATATAAAAAGTCGGCAGTATGCATATTTGTGATGGAGAAAGTTTTATCTGAAACCGTTTCATTAAGATGATGATGGGATGAGAGATCAATCTTTATTTTTTATGAAATTGAGTAAAATTTACCGGTCAAAATAATCAGTTCAAAACAGATTATAAATCTGATCCGTACATCAACCCTTGTTTTTTTTAATGTTGCGTAAAGATCCAAGAAAGATGCCCAATATTATGATCCAAGCAAATACAATAAATAAAAGGGTATAATTCGCTGCTTTAAAAACGGTGAGTGTTCAAATTTGAACAGGAAAAATTTATAAAAAGAATTTATAAATGAGAAACTTTTGAAAATTGCAATATGAAAATGCTTTCTATAGTCATATCACTAATCCATTTCTACAATTGAATCTAAAATCGTCTTGCCTGAATTGTTAGAACTTTCTGGATGAAGAGAGTTTATATTACAACTTCGTTGAGCTCTATGTTTTCTTCTAATTTTTGAGCCTAAGAAAAGGTTTTTATCCTTCTCCCAGCCCTCGTTAATGACACCAAGTACTGAACTACAATTCAATATCGGGTTTTATTGGCCCAATGAATGAGAATGAATTGTTTCGTCCATTTAAGGAGTAATATTCTTCTTTTTCTTCTGGAAAATAAAAGAGGGAGGACACATGTTTCTCCATTAGGAAAGGAGAGTCTTATTATTAAATCTTTTAATGATTAATCAATCATAAAAATTTCATTGACAATTTTTACGGTCAAAATCATAATTATTTATGCTTTTAAATATTTTTAAAATTATGTTAATTAATCATTATTTTGATTCAAAACCCCTCCGTTCACCCGTTCAAGGCCAAGTCGCCATCTTGCTGAATTGCATTTTTGTGATCAATTTTGTGATTCAACGCCTTCAACTTTCTTTGAGCGATCTAAGTGCAAAAGGTAAACAAATTTCTTCTTAAAATCTTAAATAAATGTGGGCACCGCTTGTATAATATCATCATACCGGTGCTATGTTCTTATGGTGTGGAGGTTGCACATATGGCGGGAAAATGAATATTTTTAATTTTATCCAAAATATTGGAGGGAAATTTAATGAGCACAGGTAGGATCATCACAAGCTCCTGTTAGACTACCAGTGCTCGACACTTAGAATATTTTTGTTCTCGTTGCTCTCGGGTGAGAATTTTTTTAAACGACCATTTCAAGCAGCGTCAAGCGGCTGCGTCGGAAAAACATAGAAACCAATTTGATCACCATAGATACCGGTTCAGATATTGGTGATCCATACTTTTTGAAAAAAAGAAAGAAGAAGAAGCCCAACTTGGCCCAAGTTAAACCACCCAAAGTCCCAAACCCTAATCATATAAAAGTCTTCTGTCCTAATAACCTCCACTTCCCCCTCTACTGACAATCCTCAATGGCTCCTCCAGATCCACCACCGCTGTCTTCGAAGCTTTTCCCCTGCCGCCGTGCTCCGTTCGTACACCTTCGAGCCCGCTGTCTTCACCGTTGCACTTCAGTCTCTGTCTTCGCTGCCGCACTCTGTTCTCTATCTCCGCTATTGCGGTGCACCTGCCCCGACGCCATCTCCCAAACCAAGACGCTGGCGGGAGTCGCGAACTCCATAAGAAACTTTGAGTTTAGCTCAAATTCACCGCACCCTAGTCAAAAAATCCATCGCGCCTCAGCTCTCAGCTCCACCACCCATCTGATCGCTCCTCAGCCGTGCGTCTGACCTCCGGTTCTGGTTCCTCGATGTTTTTTCTGGGTTTATGGATATTAGGTTCTAATTTTTATGATAATGATGTTGTTAATCGATGTTTAGGTCTAGTTTTTTTTATGAATTATGGGGTGTTATATATTTTCAGATGTAATGAACTTCCGAGTTGTGGTTATGAATTTTCTAATTTTTTAACTTGAATTTTTGGGGGTTTTTTGTATTTTGTTCGTCCGATTATTCTATATAAATTTCCGGATTTCATGTTCTGTCCGGTGAGTTTTTTCTCACTGGCATGATTTTTTTATTGATCAACTATTTACTAGCACCGGTTCCAATCACGCAACCGATGCCCCATCTTAACACCGGTTCACTTTTATTTGCACTGGCCGGTACACCCAATCGGTGCTGGAAATTTTCATTCCAACACCGCCTTACTTAGGCACTGATGTTCAGAGGGGTTGAAATACTTGTGCCTATGTGACGAAATACCCATGACTTTGTGCAGTATTGTAGGAAGTAATTGGAATTACTTTGGGCATCAAGTTAATCTTTGGAGATGTTTTACTGCAATATGTTGGTGTTTTACATAGGAATGAAATTGGGGGGCAGCGGCAAATAACTTTATTAAATTCCTAAACTCCACAACACGAAATAGTATAGATTCTTAAACCAGGCTGTACCGACAGAAACTTTACTTGATATTTTAGGAAGGCACTTATTTTACTGAAACATGAGGGAGAAAAGGAATAACTTGATCATACTTTTTCAAAGTATAAATTGGAGTTGTACTTGGAGCTTGAACCTCGCAAATCCAGTAGAGAGCAGACTGAGATACTTGCATGGACGATCAAATTCAACCAGGAGTTGCTCCTACGATGAGCCCACCCGAGTTATCTGAGGGCGAATTATCTGAGATTAGCATAGACGACTCATCTTCTACTCCAGAACGTAAGAACAATTAACACTATGTAATGCTTAATTAGTTTCATATTTCGACATTTGTCGTGTTTAACATTGTACCGAGAATGACCAAGTGTCAACCTCGTTCTCAACATGCTTCCATTGATGATGCTTTATCTAGACACTAATTTCCTTTTTCTTCTTGAATCGGGGTAATGATGATTTCTAACTTCTTCTTATTTTTCTTCAGTTTGTATATAAAATATCTAACGCACTTAATATTGCAAATAGTATATAAACGATACCATGCAATTAATCGTTATTTAATTCATGCCTGCAATGCAAAAAGCAGGAGCTCGAGTTCGATTGCAAAACGTGAGACTAGACTTGCAAACAGCAGCGAGGGAAGGAAACTGGGAAGCCACGAAAAAGATCATCGACGAAAATGGTGATCTAGGCCCGAAATCCATGAGTCTCAACGGTCAGGGGATGACGGCGTTGCATGTTGCGGCGAGCTCCGGGAGGACGGAGTTGGTGAAGGAGATGGTGAAGATTCTGAATGCAGAAGAATTGAAACAAAAGGACCAAAACGGTCGCAATGTTCTTCATTACGTGGCCATGGCATCGGGCGTTTCTGCTGCCAAAGCGATAGTGGATAAGCAACGGAAATTGGTTAATAAAACGGAGTCTTTTGGACACACTCCATTGTTTTACGCTGCCCGGTGGCGACATCCGTCCAAGGCTAAGGAAATGTTGAAGTATCTTTATACGGTAACCAGTGACGATGTTTACGTTGTTCGTAAAACCGCTCCAAGCCTCATTGTGGCTGTTACTGCCGCTGGATGCTATGGTAAGTCCTCGTACTATACATTATCTCCGTTATGCTAGTAATGTCACACTTACTTACGTAGTAGAAAATCGACTTTTTCTCTGACTATTTGGATTAATCTATGCATGATAGATGTTGTTTTGAAAATCCTTGAAAAGCATCCCCGATTAGCTGTAAAAGCCAACGATAATAGATGGTCAATTCTCTATGTCCTTGCATCCCAACCTTCAGCCTTTGACACTCGAAAGGAAGTCTCCGCGTGGAAGAAAACATTCTGTCCATGTGAGCTCTCTTTTGACAATACTAATGTGCATTTTGACATTACAAGAAAAATAATGGTGAATGTTGATATGAATAGGGATGAACAGTACTGCATCTGAAAAAGAAAATGATGCAACAGACCTTGTTCACTTTGTTTGCAAGGAGTTGCGAAAGCAAGAAAATTCCTTTGTGATGGAGTACTTTATGCCCGCTAATCTTCCCGCGATCCTGCAATTAGCAACAAAGAATGGAGTGTTTAAGCTTGTGGAATTGTGCTTGAAATATTTCCCAGACTTGATTTGGTACACATCGCCCAGAGGGAAGTTGTTGCTACATGTGGCGGTTAAACACCGGCGAGTTGAGTTGTTTAATCATATAATGGAGTTGATTGGCAACAACACCGGCTCTTACGCCGCTATAGAAGTAGCCGGAGAGGGTAATATCCTTCACTTGGCTGCATTGTTGGCTCCTACTCATCAACTCCATTCTGTTGCTGGTCCTGCATTTCAGTTGCAGCGAGAACTAGAGTGGTTTAAGGTAAGATAAGGTGGTATCATGAGCAACAATCTTTTTTTAAACGGAGCGACCACCAGATTTTTTTAACTTAAACGTAATAAAATCTTATTATATAATTATGTTTTTAACTTAGAATATACAATATTTAAATCAGGCATAGAGTGTTTAAGTCTAGAAATAAAGTGATTGTTCAATAACATTAGGAAATACCTCATTTCCTAAAACTTAAGCTAAGATATTGGGCTAAAATATGGTCGAACAGATAAGATGGAAATTTCAATTCTTTTCTGCTGATTTGCTAAATCACGCTTTAAATTTTCTAATCTTACGCGCAGTATTTATAATCTTATTTCAATAGATTTTATATTTTAATGAATAAGAAAGTTGAGTATGGGGGTCATCTCCGCAAACAGCCACCTTTGGCGGCTCCCTTCCCATTCCCACCCTCCTTTACATCCCTAACCCACGATCATTCCCTCCCCAAAATATACGAGACTGTGTAGCTTTTCTCTGGTTCTCCGCTTCTTTCTTCACGGCGTTCTGGGCTCTGGGCTCCGGGCTCCTAGCGGTTTCCTACTTCTCCCTTTTTCTCTGGGCTTATGGCATTGTCGCGACTTTTTGGTTACCGACGTAGACGGAATTTCTCCCGGCATCGTTGGAAGTCTGGCGAAGACAGTGTTTCTCTGGATGTCGTTGGAAGTCTGGCGGAGATGGCATTTCTCCCAACGTTGCTATAACTCCGGGAGTTCACGGCTTGGCTATGAAGGTGTTTCTAGTTTGTTACTGATATAAGGTTCATGATGTGGTGGATATGGCGTTTCTTTAGCGTCGCTGGAAGTCCGGTTCACAACCGAAGTTTGCTGGAATTTTGGTTCACTCTGGAATTCCACTGGAACCACATATCTAACGATCTCCTTACAGCGAGTCGACATCGTGACGGTGATATCAGGGTTTCTAGTTTTTTAATGAAGTGACGACTCCATTTCCACCAATAACTTTACATGATAGTGGAAAAATGAGGATAAGAGTTTCTTTTTCCAGATAGGTTAAAGGGAGAACTCACTGATTTTCATAATTATCAGGCAAGTTTATGCTTGGAGGGGTAATTCTCTTTTATTTTATTTTTTTCTCCTTTCAAATTTTTTATTTTTCTGGGTGGGATGCCTATTAATTTTTTTATTTGATTTAGTTTCTTTCTTCATTTTTTTTACATTTTTCAATTTTAAAATGGTTGGTTTCTAAAATGGTTTTTTAAATTAAGTGTCTGGTTAGAATTGCCTCCATCAATATTTGTTTTCCGGCAGCCCTTAGTTCGGTAAAATTTGATTGACTTCATATTTGATATCCAAAGTGGTAGGTAGGAGAAATCCAAGTCAAAGTCGTTTAAACAACATAGTTTTGGAAACACTATTTTTATGAGGTTATAATCAAATTTGTAGACTTTGATCCATTAGGATGTCCATACCAATTGTATTGTCAATTCGAATGAAATGGTCTTAGTAGCCTTTATGAGTCAAGTTAGAGATAATTCTACGCTTTATAAGTGATTTCTATACAATGATGGAACATATTTTTGACAATTAAAATAACTGATTTTAGTCTCCTAGATTAGGGAAATGATCTTAACAGGTTAAATGGACACAGCCCAGATCTTTAGTTGTGGAGGTTTATTTATTTTATTTTAATTGTCTTAGATGTTTGATCAAAGGTGCGGTTGAATCATTTTGTGTGCATTTCAATTGATGCTTCACTGTGATTGGTTTGATGGTAGTCTCAGGTCAATACTATTGAGGCTACACCATGGCTACACAGTGACAATCACTTATCCTAAATATGCCCTTCTCGTTGCCACATAGGGCTTTTCTTAGTATTGTAATATCTATTAGTGCCTTTGTGTATCACTCTTTTAGTCACTCAAGCTTTAGATTAGAATTGTAATATTTAGATAGTGCCTCAGTGTAAATGAGTTTATCTCATATCATATATTATAATCGCACACTGTGCAAACTTGGTCTTAATAGAAAATGGAGGGGAACCCTATAAACTCTCATCATAGTGACGATTAAAAAAATCAAATCAGAAAAGACGTCAAAGCTGAATTTTTCAAAATCAACTAAACCCAAAAAATTCAGCACCAAAACTTTAAGATACAATAAAATCACAAACAAAACAAACCAAAAATAGTAAAAACAGCTAGGGGACTTTCGGCTTGTCGTCAACATCATTTTCTCTGGAAAAAAACATAGCAAAAAAAGTCACCGCTCTCTCTATCTAACTGCTCTTTTCTCTCCAATCTCTCTTCAATCTCATCTGAAACGGCTAGTCAACGCTCCCACCTCTCTTGTTCGGTGAACATCTACAACTCGCCTCCGTCCCCTGGCCGAGGATTTTTAAGCGTCGTCATAGCAGCTATTCCAACAAAGAGTTTCGCACTGCAAGTTAGAAACCACCTATACCAAACACCCTTCCATCCACACTAATCACTCCCACCACAAACTACAAAGGTGAGCCCTTTGCTCTTTTCACGACATGAAAAATCACCAAACTATTAACACATTACAAGAAACAATTATGAAACAATCAAGAACTATCAACACATTACAAGAACAATTAAGAAAATATAAGAATCAATTATCACAACCTTTTTTTCCGCATTCGGTTGGGACCTTAGTTGACATCGTACTCCATGGTGTGTACGGTCAATCCGTAAATGTTAATTACGTTCCGTAGGCCATCTACAGTTTTTATTGCAATTAGGTCCTTCTTATTTGCGATAGGGTTAAGGTATTTTCCATCGCTCGGATATACATGAATTTTCATATTCTTGCCTGATTATGAAAATAAAAACTAAATAATTTTCGTTGATGGAATGTGGAAAATCGTTAGTATTTGTTCTAGAATAAATTATAGTTTATTATTTAGAAGTAACAAAGTGAAATCGAAGTCACGTCTGGATCTGTTTGTGCCCCTAACCTTCATAAATCTTCCAATCCAGACTTGGAAAATACATTGGGGATGTATTGAGTACCCTCCTATTTGAGTGGATTTGAATTTTGAGTTGCACGTAAACCTTTTTACTTTTTGCACTCAGGTCTCTCCAAAAAAATTGGAGGTATCGAATCACAAAATTGGTAACACCAAAATGCAATTCACCTAGAGACGATGATTACTTCTACACTTTTTTAAATATAAATTACACTATGGCCCTCAAATTTTACTAACACACCCTTCTACACATTAATTATTGAACCATCTCTCCCAAAAATCCACTATTTTTCTCCAAAACAAGGG
>JAULKM010000008.1:16558374-16570346 GCA_032355605.1 Rubia tinctorum
GACCTGTTGCACAATCAATACCAAAAACAGCAACTATTTGTCCAGCATGAGCTTCTTGTATGTCCTGTAGGTGAAACCCAAGAGAACAACATAAGCCAGTCATCAAAAGGAGAAGGGAGAATGAAAGGGATTTTGAAAGATAGTTCCTGACAGGAGCAGAAGCAAGGGAACCCCTGTAACACCATAATTAGGCTTAATTTTGTTTTAACTTAATTTTTATCACTTTTGCAGCCCCATATATATTTTAAGTTTTATTCTGAACCCCTACATACAATTCCTGGATCCACAGCTAGTTACTGAATCCTAATTGAGGAACAGTCTCAGGTTTCTCATTTCATGAAAAAAATTGAATTTTTATAATTTGAAAATGACAAAATACTCTACTGATCTAAATAGAAGATAAGTTTTCCCACCGACCGCCCACTCACGCATAATGGGAGAAACGTGGAAGAAAAGGTTTGGCAGATACAGTATAGAACTGTGATAAATCACAAAAAAGTAAAAAAAAAATTTAATTGGGGAAAGCTCGAACCTCCATTTCATTTGAATGCATCCGAACCAAACGAGGAATCTGCAGCAAAATAGCGAATGCATGTCAGTTACTAAAGAAATAAGTAGGCATTCCCATACATTTCACCCAAAAATTAGACATATCCCAAATGGCACCCATTGAGCTCCTATCACCCAGTGCTTACTATCAAGTCAAATGCAGCTACAATGCCCAAGGCTTCTCATCCAAGAAGACAAGCAAATAGCACACCAACCAGTTTCTTTACAAATATAAGAAAATAACAAAGACAGTTTCAGATGGATAAACCACAAAGACAATAGTCTTGCTTCTGGCTGTCATATAATTCAAATCCCAGTAAGTGCACCAAGGAATAAATCGTCAACATCCAACCTCAACTTCAGGATATTAACTGCTCATGGAAACAAAAATAACCATAAATAATTGGACTCACCTTAATTCTCTTGCCAGTGTTTACATTGACCATAAAATCTCCCTTCCGAATGACACCCTCGTATATCCTAAGCAAACATAAGGATTAAAAGATACATCGACCGAAAGAATCATAAAAATAATTGGTCAATAAAATAAAATGACCAAGAAGCCACACAAATGCAATAATAAGACAGTATGATATACCTTAAATACGTCAACTGACCAAAACGCCCTTCTTCCAACTTGAAAGCCAATGCGACCAAAGGTCCAGTCGGGTTCCCTGTCAAGGTGACCTGCCATCCATTAAAATCCAAAGAACTTCAATCCAATATACAGCTTATGCACAGAGTACAGTAACGAAGTTCTGTTTGGTTGCTACCTTCTCTTCATTCTTTGTTTGATCAAGTGCAATGTTAGTAACTTCAGTTGGGCAAGGCAGATAACTAAGGACTCCATCCAGAAGAGGCTGCACTCCCTGACACCCAAATATGGCCGGAAACAACAGTCGCGAAAGTTCTTAAAAAGCAAATACTTTAGTAGGATACAAGTAATCTTTTTGACACAAATGGTAAAAAACCAAAATCCTCTGAACTTTCGATATTAGAAGTTAGGGAAGTACAGTCAAAGGGCAAGAGACCTGAAAGATAATATACCCCCGTTGTTTTCTTAAGAGTGTTACACTCTCTAATTTAGTATGTTTTTCTAAGAGTGCCACTTCTATTATGGCAAGAAATGAATCATTCTCATCCACACATTAATCTTTTCATCCTCCCCATTCAATCTCTTCCACACTTCCATTTGCATAAATAATACTCCCTCCGTCCCAGAGAAAATGGCTCATTTACATTGTCCAAATCAAATTTTGCAAACTTCGACCCAAATTATATATTAATATATATATATAATAAAAATATCATGTGAGATATAAAAATATTCGTCTTAACATCTATTTTCTAAATATCAATTTTTATGCAAAATTATTGTGTGTAGCTAGAGATAATGTTGGTCAAACATGATCATTGAAGACCGTGAAAAAGTAAATGAGTCATTTTCTCTAGGACGGAGGGAGTAGATCCAAATAATGTGTCACTCCTAAAAAAACAGAGGGGAGGAAAAAGAGATTTAGCGGTGATGTTTGAATAGCTAAACATTATATAACATTTATAGTCTAAGAGCACCACACTTCTATTATGGCAAGAAAATGGATCATTTCTATTATGGCAAATGTAGTTGGATAGAACTCTTCATTTTTATTCCATCTTATTATCTTTATATATTTTGTCCCTCTCGAGTGCTTCTTCCTATGTCCATTGATTGAGCTGATTCTTTATAATCAGAAACTGTCTTTCTCAAGCTTATCTACATCACTCAAGAGTTGTGATTTCCTACCCATATATTTGCCTAACCTCCACTCCACTCAAGATACAGCTGTAAAATTCTTATAAATGAGACTGGAACTAGTTCATTGTATAGTTGGAACATTTTAAACCTCGGTCGATACAAAACTGCACTATCTAAAAAAGGAGAAATCATTCCCATGCTTCTTATTAGATGCAGCACAGTTATGAGAAGAGGAAAAATCTTACAACGAAGACAAATTCAGCTTGAAGTAAAGTTAATCTTTTTCACAAGTCGGGAGTATTTGCAAACTCGTGTTTATTTGGAAACTTCGCAAGAAGATGAATGCTAACCCAACTGTCCAAATTACATTAATAAAATGTGACTGTGAAATCATATGTCATTATAAATGGCAAAGAATAGAAAGGCTGTCACAGGATTAGATGTGGAATCACATCTTATTATGGCTAATATTTGGCAGAGCTTATAAGTTGCTTTGCTTATAAGCAAATCAATTTTTAGTGTTAGGTAAAGTGGTAAAAAACAGCTTATTTTGAAAGCAGAAATTATTTTTGGGGAAAAGCAGAAGTTGATCTCCCCCTACATCCAAAATAAGTAGGCTTTGCTTATAAGCACAGCTCTGCCAAACAGAACCTATAAACACCAAAGATAAGAAAATCCGTCATAGGAGTAGATGATGGAATGCATTTCTTATAGTTGACATCGAAAGACACAACTTTGTAATTAATTCAATTATGTATTTGAGATATGGAGGGTGATTAATATGTGCCTTGGGCATAAAAACAATTATTTGCTTTAAAATCTCACATCTCAGATGTGCTCGCATAAACTTGGATATGGGCATAAGACTCATAACACCAAAATGACTAAAGTTGCAATTCCTAAAACTGTACCAACAAAAGATGAGACAAAAACTAACTGACTGTAGTAATGTATACAAATAAAACAGCACCTGACCTTGTTCTTGAATGCACTGCCCATGAACACGGGCACAAAAGTTCTAGCAAGAGTAGCTCTCCTGATCGCTTGCTGTTAGATAAGCAAAACAAATATTTCAATATTGATGAAGAACACGCAAAAATGACCTAATAGCATAATTCAAATTCTTGATGGGGGAGCAAAGATGATCCCAACCCCCAAAAAAAAATCTACTCAAAAAGCAATTGATCATTTAGGACTTTGTGGCACCTAGTTTAAAGTATAATGTACATTAATAAATTTTAACAAGGATGCCATGGAATGATTTCATCAGCATCATAAAAAAAGTAATGCGCAGAGCATGACAAAGCATATCATGGTATATTGACCACAGTATTGAGGTTAGCACTATAACCTGCAGCCAAAACAGTTCCTAGTTACCCTAAGAGCATCTGTAGTCACAAATCAACCCAACTCATTTTTTTATAAACAATTATCTCTCATGTCCACATTTACAATCCACTATACAGCCGCATTATTTTATTTTGTCACTTTATCAACAACCCAATGGAACTCAACTTCATAAATTATTTATTTTTATTTTACATTTATGAACATCTTTTTTTATTATATTATCTATTTAATCTATATAAGACCAGCACAAAGTCTTGTTTTATACCGACTAACCGCTAGATATGATCATTTTATAATTTATTGAACTCATAGGATGATTTGATTTTTATTTATATTTAATACAACAAAGTTCCCATAACTTTATAAACTTTTAAAATGTATCGTAGTATGTAAATAATTATAATTTGACCCTAAAATTATTGAAACGGAGTTTGTTATGATTGGTCTAACTGTTAGTTGGTCTAACAAGAGACTTTCTCACTTGTCAATCAATTATAATAATTAAAAATATATTGTTAATAAAATTAAACTGAAATTCAAAATTAACACACAAAATCATTATAAAAAGGAATTTGGAAAGTGCAATTTTAATATAAACAAATCAAAACAACAAAAAATCAATGTGCAAAATGAAAAACAATATTCAGAAAATTACAAATAAAAGAAACATGACTACAAATTAAATACTATGTTATAAACTTAATCCTTGCTTCCAAAAGCTAAATGTTCAATATGATAAAATTGAGAGAACTTAGAGAATTTGAGATTATGCGTTGGACTATGATAAAATTGCTCTATTAAAAATAAAAAAAATAAAAATCGATTCAGAAAAAAATTATTAAAACAAAATTATATTATTTAGAAAAAAAACCATTTAACATAAAAACCAAATAATAAAGAAAAAGAAGTCAGCTAATAAGAGTATTACATGTGGCAACATCTTATCCCTTAACCCAAAATATTCCTCAAAAGAAATAGGGTTGAAAATTAGCCATGACCAAAGATGGTTGTGAGCCCTTGGACTTGCTCCACTATTTTTAAATTATTAAATACTGCCACATCAACAGCCCATAATACATGGGACTGCCGATAAAGATGGTCTAAAAGTTTTTCTACAACTGTCCGAAAGAGAGCAGGGTGTGGGTTCTACCATACGAAGATAGAGGTATAGATTTCAAGAACCTTTATTGCAAGCAGAAAGGAGTACAATGAAGATACAATTAGTTAACAAGGAAATTAGAGACGTGTCTTATGTTCAACTCAGCTCTGAGAAGCATGTGGTAACAAAATAAGATTCTATTACTCCCTATATCCCTAGTTAAATTTCACATTCATTTTCACAGTCTCTGACACACAAATTTGACTGTAAATATATGTAATTACGCATAATAAAGGCACATAGAAAATTAATAATTAGAAACTACATATTACGATGAATCTAACAATATCTCATATAATAATAATACTATTTATTTATTCAAACATGTAGTCAAAGTTTTTCAAGTTTCACTGAAACTTTGATTTTGTGCAATTTATCTTGGGACGGTGGGAGTAAGTAGTTTCCTTGTTTCAGCTTGTCTAAAAAAGTTTCAATATAATATTATACATTCCACGATGTCGAACATAAATATGTACAATATTCTGAGCAATGATGCATCTTGCTACAAGTTTTCATTTTTATTATGTAAGGCATAGGATTCATAACAAAACAAATAAACAATATTCTCACAATGAAGAAATGACCCATATAAGTTTTCCATGTCAAAATGAAGTCTCCCACACATTCACAATATTTAAAAAATGTAGAGAAATTTTCTGGAGCCACTACTTAATCTGCGAGAAGGGTTTGAAATTAAACCTCAAGATCAGCAGGTGGTATGGGATCATCATTGAGGAATGCTTCAGCAAGCTGGTCATCTACCTCTGAGACTGTCTCAATAAGTTCTCGTCGCTTTTTCATGGCAAGTTCTTTTACATTTTCAGGAATTTCTCCAGTAACCACTTTCTCACTGGCAACATGAAAAGAATGGTACACAAATAAGCAATCGAAGAGGGGTGAGAAACATAATCACAGAAGCTATCCATCAGAAGAAAACAGACCCACTGGATCCCTGGAAGTGATGTGCCTCTAAATTCACAATGTCAATCAGACCCTGAAAGTCATCTTCTAAACCAATGGGAACCTGTACAGCAGCACTATGGTGTCGAAGCTTGGCTCTGGCCTACCAACCAATTCAAAACATTCAGCTTCATACAGCATCTTTTATCCATTCTTATGCAACTAACCTCAGATATTTAACATAAATCACGCATAATACAACAAACCTGATCCAAAACTTTCCAAGGATCCGCCCCCATGCGATCTAGTTTGTTAATGAAAGCAACTCGTGGGACCTCATATCTTCTCATTTGCCTGTCAACAGTGATAGACTGACTTTGCACCCCGCCAACGCTACAAAGCACGAGAATGGCACCATCAAGAACACGCAAGGCCCTTTCCACTTCTATCGTGAAATCTACGTGTCCAGGCGTATCAATTATATTCACCTACAACACCATCGAAAATAGAACACAACACATTACACAAACAAACTAAATTAAAGTAATGATGACCGCAAAAATATTAGGACAATTAAACTACTTCCTCAGTCCCACAAATTATGTCACTTTATTTTCTCGGTTTTCAGTTTCAGTTCCACTAATAATGCCACTCTTGCTACGTGTTGCATTTAAAATTAATTACTGGTATCTTCAGTTTTGTGCAACTAAAATTAAGAAAAGTACAAGCAATGATAAAGAGAGTAAAAAGTTATAAAAGTGAAATTACATAGTGAGTGATCTGGCGACTGGAGTAAATGAAAAGACAAATGTATCATGATTAGTTGCACCTCTTAATGAAGGTTATTGGTAATTTAGTCTTTTATTAGACTCCACATCATTCACCGTGAAACTAGTATGAAATTTTTATACTCTATCATCACACGAAAAGTATATACTCCTTGTATAAAACTATGCATTAATTGAATCAAAGTAGTACATGGTATAAGCAGAAAAAATGAAGTGTGATATTATTAGTAAGACGAAGAATCATAAATTTTAATAAATGTGACAGGGTACCTGATAATCCTTCCACGTACAGTAAGTGGCAGCGGATTGAATTGTGATCCCTTTCTCTCTCTCTAAATCCATAGAATCCATTTTCGCCCCGACTCCGTCTTTCCCTCTCACTTCATGTATCTCGTGGATCCGACCCGTGTAGTACAGGATCCTCTCCGTCAACGTGGTCTTTCCGGAGTCAATATGAGCGGATATCCCGATGTTCCGCACCTTCCCAAGTGACTCCCTCCATTCCGACTCTTTATCGTCCTTCAATCTCGCGGCGGCGCCGGCGGCTGCGAAGTAACGGATTTGGATGTCCCCGGCCAGCAAGGCTGCAAGGGGGGATTTCGGCGCGCATTGTGGAGTGAACGGCGTCGTTTTTGTGCCGGAATATAGGGTGTAGAGGAGGCGCGTGGCGGAGGATCGCGCATTCCGAGCCATTGGCGGAGAGGGTTTAGGGTGGCGATGGGTACTCACTGAATCGGGGTTTAGCGGAATGCGAATGAAATTGGAGTTTGTTTTTTCCCCTCATAAATTGGCTTTCTTTTCTTTTTTTCCCCTTCTATGGTATGCATTATCGATTGTAATTTAATTAATTGAGATACATTAACTTAATACTCCTTCTGTACCAACTTAAATAACTCTTTCACATTTTGAACAGTATTCTCTATCAAATTTTGACCAACTATTTAAATAGATATATGAATAATAATGTTATTGATATTGTTGAATTCGTCATAATAGCAGTTTTTTAATATAAAATTTTTATTTTCCTGTTATTTTGGATAAGTAAACATATTAACGTCAAACATATTTTTTTAATAACATAATAATGATTGCAGGGTGATTAAGCAGGGACAGAGGGATTAGTCCTTGTACAACCTATAAACTATTTGCGATCAGAAAAGGTCTTAGTTTTGAAATGTTTAGTACATTAAATCTTCCTATTTTTTAATCAATTTTCTCATACTATGTTTAATCACCGATAATTTTAGTCACATACACAAATGATGTATAAAAAATAAATAGTTAGAAAATAAATGTTACGTGAAATCTTACATTATCTCACATGATAATATTATTAATTATATACTAATTAAAAATTATGATCAAATATAGTTTGAAAAAGTTGATCAAAAATAATAATTTTCTCAGGAACATAGGAAGTCGGAAGGTAGGACGGGTGCGAATTATATTTCCACTATACCCATATTTACTTAACATTTATATATGTTTTTGCACTACCATCCATGATATGTACGTATAATATTAACATTCCTTACGTTTTATCAAATTTTATATAAATTGTCACAACTTGAGTGTTCATAGTTACTTCAAATTCACCTTATTCATCTCACATATATCTCCATCTCAACCTAAAATCCATATTAATATATTAATTTTAATGCTAAACTTTTAATGAGTACGTATATGAAAACACATACGTAAGTAGAATATTCTCATTTGTGAGAAAATTACTACATAGTATTAAATTAGTGAGAATATAACATACATGTTATTCATAATGGGTACTTTAATTATTTTTTTCTAAAGAAGATTTTTTTTATAGTAATTGTTCAGGTTAGATATTTGAATTTAATTTGTATTTAATAATATAACGAAGGTTGGTTGTTAAATTATTTAATACAAAAATATAATAATTAAACTAAAAATTCAAATAAACTCAAAAAGTTACTTGTCGTCAACATTTTTTTATTTCAATGATTAAAACAATTTTTTTTTATTTCAAGGGAAAAATAATTTTTGCAAGTAATGAGAAGTTAATTGTCAAATACTATTACTGACCGAATGAAAGTTCAAAAACTAAAATTAAGCCGAAAAAATATTTACCAAACACCTACTTATATTGTTTGAACGTAAGGAACTTTTCCTTCACATGCATTCCAACAAAACTACATTCATGTACTCCCTCCGTTTTGTTATTTATGTCACAATTATTATAAATGGATGTTTTCTTTTATTTGACTCTCTTTTCATTTTTGGAAATATTCTTTCAATTTCATCCCGTCATTCTACTTTTTACTTTCTACCTTCAATTTCATCCATTCATTTTTTTTCCACCTAAATCCAAACATCTAAACATATGGCACCATAAACAGAAAAACAGAGGGAGAACATAAGAACATCCATGAATGAGTTAATTTATCATTTCTAAATCCCCCAATCTACCAATTGAGGTAAATAATGTGACCAGAAAACAGTGATCACCAAACACAATCAATGTTTTACTACCTCTGTCAAAACAAAAGAAAGGGCAAAAAAAAAACACTTAGTTTTAACTTTTAAATAGGTGCCAAATCTAATTTAGTATGTCCAATTCTTTCAACAGGGAGAGGTGTAGTCCCCTGATTGCTCATTTCTTGAACTGGTGGAGGATCCACAATGGTGGTTTCCTCCCTGGAGCTCTCAGAGAGATGGCACTTCATTTCTCTGTGTTCTTGACATATTGCACACCAGTGCATACAAAGGTGCACCAGGGAAGGTTCACATGGTGAATCCTGCACCAAACGGAAAAATGTTTACGCGCATCAATGATCGAGTCCAGGTTTACTTCCATATCACGAAATGTGAACAGCATTTTCGAAAGGACTGGACTGCCAAAAGATACGTGCGACGATACCAGTGTTGGAGGAACCGGGAGGGGTTCCAACTTACCCCGAACCCCCACTGGTTCCGCCCCCAATCAAACTTTGCAAACATATTGTATAAAATAGATGAACATGATTAAAAATCACTGGAAAAACAAAATGTGATTTGAAATGAGGTTTCCTTTTCCTTTCACGAGCATGTAAGAACACATTGCTTCTTAATGTGGCAATGCCTGAAAGGGAAATGTAAAGAGAACTCTAAAAACTGGCTTCAAACTTGAAACAACTCCATTTTTCACTATAGCTAAGTATGCAAAATGCCTAAAACTAGATAGAACCTGTGAAAAGGATGCATAAGTAGCTCAGTACCTTTAAATGGTACTTTCTCTGCAACGCTTGACGAGCCATGCCGGTGTAGACACCGCAAATCCACCATGTGCATAGGAGGCCCTCGGCTATGAGGCCGACGGCTTGGGGATCAATAACGCCATTGAAAGCTGCCATGAGAGCAGCGAGAGTAATGCTGCCTTCAACACAGATCACATGGCCAATGCAGGCACAACTGTAAGAGATCTCATCACTCAGTTTCTCGACATTGCGCCCAAACAGCACACAAGGGCAGAACAAGCCAGTTAAACCTATGCATCATAGTACACATGCAGGCAGCATTAACTAATGATCATATGATGAACTGAACAAAAACATATCACAAGTGGAAAATGAGTGAGATTGATGCTTACAACTGTCGGAATCTTCAGCGCAACCACAGATTCCGGTACTCCAGTCCTCTGTGGCCGGAGGCTGGTAAGTTTCAGGCAGAGGTTGGCCACATTGAGGGCATTTGGGCGCTGTTATCTGTCATATAATGCCATGCATCAAATTTGACTAAGAAAGTAACTTCACTGATTGCCTCAAACTCATATTGTAACCCTTACTAGTTTTAGACATATTGTATGGTTTTCATCAAAAATGTGCTTACATACTCAATAAAACTATTTAAGGGTGACTCACTTCTTTAAAAGTCCGGTAACGATTACTCGAAAAATATCTAGATATTCACATTACATGGCCTTGTTTGACAAACGATTGTTGATTGTTCTATTTATCTTGTTTGACTTGCCGCTTGGATTAATCGTTGACTGTATAATGCAGAATGTAGCTATCAAAACTAAAAAACCAACAATCAACCAAAAGAAGTTTCTTAACCTTTTCATTCTAACGAACAAGTTATCTTCTAAACCATGCAACAAAAATGATCGACAAACGCCCATTTTAACTTGTTTGACCAAAATCAGAACAAAAAAGTAGCTGAAAATCAATTAGCCAAACATCCTCAGAATCAAATCCTCTTCCAATTAAGATGAAGCGTGGTATGAAACTCATGGTGTAAATTGTAATTCCTGTTCAGTGGGATCATTAATTATTGGGTTATTGATCAATCGTTACCCTAATCAACCATGCACATTCCAAAACAAAAACATGTAAAAATAAATTAAATGAAATACAGAGCAAGCATTACAATTAAATAATAGTAAATAATAAGGAAGGGAACCTGAACAACATCAATGGGTTGATTGAGTTCTCCGGGAGTGATGTTCTGGAGAGGAGCCTGCTCCTTGGTCAACTGTACGTATGTTCCATCAACCATGATTAATAATAGATGGCAATATTTACAGAATAATTATTATAAACCAATTGGTTAATCTAATAATAAATCGAAAACGCTGGAAATGAACGAGGGAATTTTGGTTTTTTGCAGAGATCCCCTTCTCGCTCTGCAATGTTTTTCTGGATGTTCAATGTGGCCTTCATCCATGGACGAAATCTGCCTAAACTCAAGGATCGTTGCCTAAATTTAGAAAGATTAATTGGTTACTGCTCCAGTTAAGTAGTTGCTCTTTTAAAAAATTCAACAAAGATAATAATCGTTGCTGCTTGTTTAGTTGTTATTTTTAGGATCAAACATTCTTTGTGAGAAAAAGTGGCAATCGAAAGTTAATTAACATCCAATCTAACTAGTTTACAAAGAAAAAAATTAAATTATAAATGATTTAAAGTGATTATCGGTATTGTTATAAATTAGAGATTCAGTATGAAAAAAATCACTCTTGAGAATATTAAGTTGTCTTCTGTGAACATTATGATCACTTGCGTCTCATTGCAATTGTAACACTATGCGACCCATATATCACTAAGCTAAAAGGTACCTAATACACCTTGAAAAGGATATTCATAATTCTATATAGACTCGCTTTCAATATCACCGGATAGAAAAGCCACATAGGAATCCATCACATCTATCACCCAAAGTGGATAAATTGTGGAAATTAGCTCCACTCTACAAAATATCTTGGCCTTCCAACACACTTGATTAAACCCCAACCAGTATGGCCACCCCTAATGATGCAACTGAGCAGGAGCAACTCTGTAAGCCTCCAACACGCCTATAATGTAATCTGGAACATGTAGGGTCAGACCATACTGCAAATAATGTCCATACACACCGAAAAAAATCAGATGGAGGTCCATGCACCACATCATCAGTGGGGGAATCCTAATCTCACAACTAGACTTAAAAGAGCTTCTATATACTCCTTCAATGCAACCACATCCGTTGAAGTAAGTACACC
>JAULKM010000008.1:16570446-16582144 GCA_032355605.1 Rubia tinctorum
GTTAGGGTCATACAGAACCACGCCGAGAACTGCCATTGGGTTAGCCCCTTACATGCTATGTTTTGGAACGGAGACCATCATCCCTCCAGAAGTCGCTTTACCCAACAAGGGAGTAATCGAGCCGATGGATCAGGAAGAAAATGACCAGAAAATTAGAGAAAGCTTAAAAGGGTTAGACGAGCTCAGAGAGAAAGTAGCGCTGAAAGAAGCTGTGTACGTGTCTTGGATGGAACAACACTACAACAGCAAGGTTAGACCTAGATCCTTGAAACTAAATGACCTGCGCTGAAAAGAAATGAGGCTAGCAGAGCCCATGGATAAAATAAGTTGGATGCAAAGTGGGAAGGCCCGTGGAAGGTGGTTGAAGTGCTAGGGAAAGAATCTTACAAGCTGGAGACAATGGATGGAAGGTCAATTCCCCGCACCTGGAACATCGCCCACCTGAGGAGGTACTATGCCTAGGCAGGTACAACTCTAGAAATATGACACCTGTATTTGAACAACTTAATATTTTGACGTGTGAGACAGGATTCCTGAAGGGATTAAATTTTTTGTAAGCCCATAAGGGGTGTGATCTTAAGGAAATTTTGGTATGCATCCCCGTGCTTTTGTTGTACGTATTTTAGAGTTTCAATGCAGGAAAGAAGGTGGCCGAACAAACATAATTGAATGTCAAAGACCCAGGACAAAATGCAACTCTGGCTCAAGCAGCCAACGAATTGCAATCTGGGTCCAACAAGACAAAACGATAGCTCCGACATCACGATGGTCGTTGAGTGACAAGCCTGACCAGGGTTGAAAATGCAACAATGGTTTAAACAGCCAGCTAATTGCAGGCCGAGTCCAACAGGCCAAAATGATAGCTCCGGCACCACGATTGCTATTGAGAGATGAGCCTAACCTGGGCCAAAAATGCATCTTTGGCTTAAGCAGCCAGTAAATTGTAGGTCAGGTCTGACATGCCGAAATGATAGCTCTGGCACCACAATGGTCGTTGAGCGACGAGCCTAACCCATGCCAAAAATACAACTCTGGCTTAAGCAGCCATCAAATTGTTGGCCGGGTCCAATAGGACAAAATAATATCTCTGGCACCACGATAGCCATTAAGCGACTATCCTAGCCTTGGCTAAACATGCAACTCTGGCTCAAGCAGCCAACGAATTGGAGGCCAGGTCCAACATTCCAAAACGATAGCTTCGGAAACACGAAGTCCATTGAGCGATGAATCCAATCCAACAGCCAATGAATTGCAGGTCGGGTTCAACAAGCCAAATCAGTAACTCCAGCAGATACCGAGCCAACGAATAGAACACCGGATGTCGGACCCCAAAGCGGCACCGGAGATAGAAAAATTCTAACCAACAGTGGTCAGAAAGACATCAACAAGGTTTAAACAATGCATGCGACAATGTTAGCCTATGAAATGTTAAAAACAACACTTCAAAAAGGGGGAAGGATACCCCCAAGGCGTCACCCAAAAACACAAAAGCATAGAAAAAACAATTTATCATTTAACGGGAGATTGTCTAGGCAGATCATTCAGGCTGGCTAGGCCATAACATAAAGAGAAAAGAAAACACATTTTTAAATCCCCCCAGAAAGGGAATACACGTCCAACAGAATAAAAACAAAAACAGAAATAGTTTCAAGAAGTGTCTTCATGGATTTCCCGCGTCAACGGCTTCTTTCCCCTCAACATCCTCACTAGTGAAGATGGTTTATTAAAGGCGTTTATTTCATACATTTGAAGTCACTTTGAAGGTGACTTCTCTGGTAGTGACTTTGATCGATTTTGATCAAATTCACTCTGAAGAACCGCCTTCTATCTATTACAAGGGGTACAAATCTAATTGGCTAAAACCAAAACTTCAACAGAGAAATGCATTGTAAATAGCACAAAAAGAAATCAACGGAGGCAAAAATCCAATCGGCGGTGGCTTTTCAAGATCTAATCGGCGATCAATACGTACTTCGATGTGGATGTGACCGAGTGGTGGCGGAGGCCAGAGCACGACCACGGTGATCAAGGCCGCAACGGCGACAGAGGGTTGTACAACAATGACAAAGGCTAGGTAATAGCAACGGAAGGTTATACAGCGACATCATAGGTCAGGGAGACTACGGAGGAGGCTAGGGAGGTGACGAAGGGTTTTACAACGACGACGGAGGCCAGGGAGGCGACAGAGGGTTGTAAAACAATGACAGAAGGTTGTAGGGAGGTGTCGAACGGGTGTTGTAGGCGGTCTCAGTGGTGTAAGGTTGCAGGGTGGCGCTGATGGATGGTGGAGGTGGGGGAGGTTTGTAGAGCGGCACCGACTGTGCAAAGAAATAGAGTATGGTTTTGAGGTGAAATATGACTAAGGAGGGGACAAGTTTAACGAGTGTTATATGAAAAATGGCTAATTAAAATAACTAAATGGGCTCTTATATATTGGGCCATTAAAAACACCCAATTGAAGGCAGTTCTTTAATAGAATCGCCTTTAATTGATACCAATTGAAGGCGGTTCTTGAAGAGCCGGCTTTAATCAATTAAATGCAACATCAATTAAAGGAGACTAATAAAGAACTACCTTTAATCAATTAAAAAGTGACTTTGAACTATCCGATGTAATCTGGGTGGGAGTTCCAAACTCAAAACCATCTCTCAGATCTACTTCGAAGGCAGTTCTTCAGAAATCGAATGGAACTGCCTTATAAGTGGTGTCTTTAATGAACCATCCTCCACTAGTGATGAACCTCCTCCTCCGTGGATTCATTACCACTAGCTTGGTTTGGCCCACTAGTAGAAAGAGGTCCAGGCTCAGCCAACGCGCTATCTAGTTCCCAGTTGTCAAGCTCTTCAGGCGTTATGTCTGGGCGCAGCTTGGTGAAATACTCGATGAAGCTATATTCACGAAAAGGAACGAAAGCTCCACCTAAGCCAACACGCAGCGCCTCCTCATCTTCAGTCTAGGAATGAAATGAGATAACCTTCATCAAGGCCCCGCTCAGCATCTCAGAGGCCTTGTTGTTCCACACCACGCGAGAATGAAGGCTCAAAAAGCCACGAGTGAAGGCCTAGTCGCAAAAGGCAGTCAACTCAGCAACCTTGGCTTCAGTATGTGCTAGCGAGGTCTGTAGGGAGCCTGAGATGCCCTTCTCTAGCTCCAAATCATGTTCAAGTTCATGGACCCACTGTGCTTTCTGTTTTAGAGAGGTGATCCCAAGATGGAGCTCATTGTTCTCAGCCCGCACACTGTCAAGCTCAATCTGCATAACCCTGTCCGAGTAGAGGACCTAGAAGCAACCATAAGAATACAGGGTTAAAGGAAGTCATTCTGAACAGAAAAAATCTAAGCAAGGAGAGTGAGGTGGGGGGAGTAACTCAAGGAAAGAAGACGTGGAATGGTTTGCAAGGGAAGTAGCCTCTGCCAAGTTCAGAGAGCGCTCATTGAGCCAAGCATTAAAGTGGTAAACAAAGAGAGACCGAGAGATGAATTCTGCTCAAGCTGTAGTGTTGCGCATGGGAGCCAGGTCAAAGCCACCCTGGGAGGAAAATCTATAGGTGAAGGGAGGTAAGAATGCAATCTCCTGAACAGGTTGGGCTACGAGGACTCCAGTCTCTTGCTAGCTAGCATGCTAAAGGTCTAGAGTCTCAGGAACCTCCTCAGGGACCATCTCAATGAGAGCCCAACCAGTACCAGCATCCTTCTTCTTAAAGATCTGTGACGAGCTCTCTTCTGAAAGGGCTCCTCGTCAGACACCTCAGCGTCAGACACCTCAACAGTTTTCTCTTTCTGATCGAAAACACTCATTGTGTCTTCACTCTGGGGCGGAGGACCAGAGCTAGCAGCATGATGTGGGAGCTTCAAAAGGTCCCTAAGGAAGTTGTAAATTGACATCTCTGGAAAAAAAAGAACAAGGCAAACAGATCAGACCGAGATAGAGAAAGCAGATTAAAACATAAAAACAAGGTAATCCTAGCACAACAAGCATACAGAAACCAGTAAAGCTATACAACTCAAGTCCATAGGGCCATCTTGGCGAGAAAGATCAGTAGGAACAGAAGGTATCCCGATAGCTCGCAGAACAAAATCTCTCACGAGCCGGTCTGACCTCACACTCACTCTTTAGAGGAAGGAGATGAGAGGTTGTATGGTCGTTATCTCGGTGACGCTAGGATGGGACCCTTGCCCTTTCTCTAGGCCAGTGGGAAAAACTGGTTGTGTTTAGTCAAAGCCTAGGACTATCTCCTCACCCACAAAAAAAATCTCCATTTCCACTCAAATCAAGTGAGGAGATCAGTCAAAATCATCACCTCATCCTTCCGAAACTTCAAGAAAGTCCAGTCATGGGGCATCCGAGCAGAATGGCAGAAGACCCTGAACAGGGTAACAAATGGCTCTATGCGCGGAAGGCTACATAACACTTCAAAGCTCAAGATAACTCGGACGAAGTTGGAAGGAATGTTAGTTAGCCCTATGTCAAAAAAGCCTAGAACAGAATTGAAGAAAGAGGAAAAAGGATACCTAAGACAACAATTTACCAGGGTTTCCAAATAAATGGAAATTGTGCCCACAGGCGCATCCAAAATATTCTGGGAAACGTCGGGCAAGAGCACATGCTCACCTATATTGAACAAAACTAATCCCCCCCGCAACAAAAACATTTTCAAGTAAAGTATAGGTAGAACAATATTCAGGATTGGTGGTGTCGCAGTATGATTCATATTTGGGGGAACCAACAAGGGAAACCATGACAGTGACACGAAGTTAAGGCAAGAAGAAAAGACAAATAAAGACAACGAGGGTACCTGAAGAAGATGAAACGATCGCTAGGAAAGCTTAGGACGAAAGTGAGAAAGAATGAAGAAGAAGTGAAAGAAAAATGAGAGTTTGAAAAAGTAGATGCAAAAGGCCCGAGATATTCCTTTGGAGAAGGAGCAACAGCGGAATCATTGAACCGCCTCAGAAGACACAAAATTTAAGAGGCAAACATGCAAAAAACCATCGAAAGACATACACGTGGCGAACGTCCAGGCAGGTAGCATAATCGTTGAACTTCCAATTAGAGAAACGACGTCGTGACTTCCTTGATGGTTCAAAATAATATAACCGCCTTCTCCCAAAAATATAATGACATGAATGATGCAGGGAGCATACCCCGGGGACGCAACCTGCTCCATGGGAGACTAGACATGCCAAAGATGGAACCTAGCCCATTGCCTTGAGTAGTCGAATTCAACAGGGCCTTAGGCTGGGGGAACTTGATCAGGTATAGGCCTGGATAGCCCAACCATACGGATTCATCCCAACAAGACAAATTCAGTCCAACAAGAGAAGAGGGCCTAACGACAAGATTAGAGAGACAACGGGAAAAGGACGATGAGACAGCGCCTGTCCCATCAGCCCCCAAAACACATGTGACAAGGAGGATAAGCGTGCGTATAAGGTAAGATTCCAGGATCAAGACACTACTCACATTATACTCCCTACAAGGAAAAAATGGCTTACCGGAGCGTCGGAGCAGGCACGACTCTGTGCTTGCCTGCCTGACCTTAGTCTATTTGCCTTGTATACTCAGGCACCAACTAGGTTGAAGAAGAACTACGACAGGGGGATATCAAGAATCGGCATTGGAAATATTGGACATATCTCGCTATGAATATTGGTTTTTAATTTCTTTGTTAGTGGTGAAATTAAATTTTCAAATAATAAAAATTCTATAATCCAAATTATTTTTGATTGTTTGCAAAAGTGTAAATATTCTTGAACAAACCCTCAATTTTTAAAATAAGTGGTTATATAACCCTGAAATTATTATTTATGTTCTAATGATGGGCCAACTCCAGGGTAGTAAAACCGTCCCATAAATCTCAGAAAATTGAATAGGAGCATTTTGGTCAATGCTGGAAGTTGATCAGTAAACGCCACTCTTGGTTTAGTTGGTTATAACGTTAACATTCAACGACTTCCCGAGGTTGTATCAATACTTTCCAAAGAAGTCATGGTTACTTTGAAGTTTTTCCCTTTATAAAATTATCTTTATACCCTTGAAATATTTAAAAATTACTAATACTCTCTTCCTCTCCAATATAACTTTGGACCCACCCTCAATAATATTAAGAGTAAAGTGCTAAAATAACTCCAACTTTAGGCTAAAAGTGTCAATATAACCCTACAGTACGAGAAAGTGTCAAATAACCCTAACTTTATGATGTATGTCTCAATCTAACTCTGAGTATCATTGACTTATATTGTCAGCGGAAAATTTGGCTTGAATTTAATAAAATAACCATTTTACCCCTGAATAAAGAAAGAAAAATGTGAAAAGACTTAAATGCCCTTCATTCTCCCTTCTTCCTTCCCCCTTCTTCTTTCCTCCTCCCCTACTTCTTCTCATCACCCAGAAACTTCATCTCCCCATCCTCCCCTTCTTCTCCACCACGTACCGCCTCCACCATTTCCTCCCCTCTATCACCTTCACCTCCACCACCGTCTGTGTCTCTTTCTTCATCTTATTTGGCACGGTGAAGTTCTCCACACACGCTTCCTTCTTCACGAAAAAGTTGCTTCCACCGCTGGAGGTTCTCCAACACCGATGAGCTCCATCAAAGCTGCTTCTTCCAACTCCTCTGGGTATTTGTAGCTCCGGTCACGCCGTATTGAGTAGCCTTCCACTTTGAAGCCTAGAGGGGAGAAGACAAGCTTCTGGAATGCTTATCCCTAGTATGATAAAAGCTAACCCTAACTTTGAGAATTCGCGTTCAATTACCAAGACCTGGAAGGAAGTCGGGTGCTGCGAAAGTAGCAGGTTAGTTGGGGAAAATGGTCGGAGTAAGAAATTGGGACTGAGGGCTCCTTCGGAGAGAACACCCTGGGCTTTGAACATGGAAAGGTAAATGGAAAAATAAGCTCTCTCTTTTTAGCTTGCATGTTGTGTTAATTAAACATTGGGACCAACGACGTCGCCGTCGTGGCTGACAGCGGCACTCTGAAGGAGGAGTAGGAGATGACTTCCACTTCCAAAGTGAAGAAGGAACTAAAGAAGCAGAGAAGATTCTAAAGAGTGCGGCGACTTGGCCGATTGGGTGTTGTCGGGTAGAGTGAACTCGAAGGGTTGAGGAAATCGTCTCATGACGAGGAGGACGATGATTGTGGGCATGTGAAGAACGATTCTGATGTGTAATCAATCATTAGGCTGTGAAATTCGTAGAAAAAAAGGTCAATTTTTATGAATTTGGATTTTGTTGGAGTTTTTTGAGGTGGAATTGTTGCTAAATTTGTTGGATGACAAAATTTGGTGGGCAGTTATGGCATTTATATAGTCGTGGAAAAAGGGGGAGCTGATACTGTTGATGGATTAAAATACTGTACAATATCGAGTGGGAGGGTGGTTGCGTGGTGGTGCCGTTGGGGTGGCTCGGTGTGGAGGGTGGTGGCTAGCATAAGGGGGGTTTGAAGAAGAAGAAAAGGGTAAAATGGGGACGAAATTTCAACTCAAGGGTAAGGGACATTTTCATCATTTCAGATTTGGTCAATACTCATTTTCTTCAGCCAGTACCGGAAATAGGCCAAAAGATAATATTTGCACATTTTTTTCATAAAGTTAGGGATATTTTCACACTTTCTAATTTTGCAAGGTTATAATGGCACTTTCATCCTAAAGTTGAGGTTATAAGTGTAAAAATCCCTATTCTTAATCCTCCATTTGTCGAGCTCTCAATCCTCCTCGTTGTCGCCCACTCTTACAATACACCACTGTTGTCATGAATCAAACATCCATCTCCCAATTCCCACCTGAGCTCCGCTTTGGAATGAGTGTCATATTGTGTCTCTTATTGATCTCTCACTGGATACTTACTCATATTGGGTAATATCCTATCTCTTGGACGATATATAAAGAAGCAGACAATTATATCTCGTTTATCTGTTGAAACTGAATATATCTCGATATCATCTATGTGTTGTGAGTTGGTATAAATGAAGTCACTCTTGCGTTTGTATGGGATTCCCAACACGCCCCTTATGTGTTTTATTGTGATAGTTAGGTGGTCTTTCACATAATTACTAATCTTGTATTTCACGAGCGGGCGAAAGACATTGAAATAGTTTGCTATCTTGTTTGTAATCATGTTCAAATCGGAACCACCATCGCCATATATGTTTGTATGGCTCAACTACCGGTAGATATGTTCACCAAGGTTTTTAGAAAGTCGTACATTTTTCCTTTTTTTTAAGGGTGAGTTGAGCATTATAGATCTTCATGTTCCAATTTAAAGGGGGTATTACTATAGTTCTTATATTGTGTGTAATTAGCTCTTGTAATTAGGTTGTGATTAGCTCCCTTAACTGATAATCATAATATTCCAAATGTGTAAATACGCAATCTTACTGAATGTAAGACATTATAAAATTCTACAAAATATTTTTGTTCCATCAAAAACTTATTAAACCAGTTTTCTTCGTTATAAAAAAAAACATTTTTCTTCACTAATAGTGTCTACGTCGGACTATGGAAAGAAGTCCTCTCCACTCAATCCCACCTAATGATAGGGGCTAAAGTTCTTTACGGAAAAAGTATATTAATGGTTAAAATTATAAACTCGAAAAAACATACAATGGACATTGGAACAATCTAAAGCAAGCAAAGAGAGTAATTAAACAAAAACAACTAACACTTTCTTCATGTGAATTTGTTTTCAGAAGATTAAATAAAGTTGTTTACATAAAGAAATTCATTTGATTTTTTATTTATTAAAAATAATGAAGAAATTCATTTCAAATGGGCAAAATAGGAGCGCAAAATATCAAGATTCTTTTCCTTTTCCCATGAAATGGATTGGAAAGACGGAATACATAAAACCACAAGAAGTCCATGCATAAGACAGCCATAAAACAAGCTTCATGCACATCTACACCATCTACTAAGGGCATCCACAATCTGGCTATTTGAGTAGTAGAATTTGCACTTGAATACAGCTTTACATTCATTTCAGGCGCTAATACAAACTATCATCTATCTCTAAAATATCGCAAAGTGCATGTAATAAACAATAAGACAATCTGTAAGGGCAGTGGAAACCAAAAAAACAACCTTTTCAATAGGGATTCAGTAAAATTTATTACAAAAAGGTCGCCTCTCAAATCTGGCCTTTACTTTGAAAGCCAATAAACAATTAGAAATAGAGTACAAGCTGCAATTACTGCTGCAAGGATGAGAGTGTCTCTTGATTTCTTCCTTCTGATTGAACCTGTGGTGATTTGGAAATAGTTCACTAAAATGACACTTCAAAACAAGGGGGAGGTACAAGCGGATGAGGCGGCTTCATAGTTTTACCTATTAGACCACGGATGACAGGAAATTTGTCGCTAAGTAGCTTCACTTTTCCTCCAACATCGCTAAACAAGGTCCTTTGGGAGCTCAATGCAGCTTTAGTTGATTGAGCTTGACTGATGACATCATCAATCTAAATGGAAGCAGCCAGAAATTTAGGGCCAGCATAAAGTAAGGGCTCGGTCTTATCACAGTGAGAGATGATCACGTATTTCTTGAAAAAACAGCCACGTGCAACTTTGGTTCAGCAAAGAGTTCAGCAAATAGAGATAACCAAGTACAGAAGAAACATAGAGGCAAAACCATACATAAATTCTGCATAAATTTAGTACTTTCTACTCGAACACTACACGAAAGAGCTATTGCAGCTCTGGATGAAAGTTATTCTATAGTATAGAATATACTCCTAAATATGTCCCAGTAAAATATACAAGCAGAGATATATAATATACATTCTACATCTGAAAATGATCAGCTTTTATTAATTTTCATTGTATTAGAATCGGACATAAAAAATAGCATGAAAGTTATTTTTTATGATGAACAGTTGGTAGTGATAGGTTTGTTCAAGATGCACTGGGGATATGCACCAAAACGAACTTCCTACAGTACACAGAAAGGATCAACACTTAAGACTTACATGAGATATGTTCCCATGAATTGAAGCTCTCTCACGTAATAACTGCAGTCTAGGGGACATGCTCCCAGATGCCTGGACAAATGTAGATAACCCGTTTAAGATGCTATACACAGCTCAAAAAGAATAGGAAAAAACCACAGATTTACTCACACCTTATATTCACTAATGTCATCCCTAACAGAACTAAGAAGCTCTGCATGTTCCTTCATTGAATTTATGTTTCCTTTAATACGCCTGAATTCCTACAAGAAGAACAGAGGTGTTAGCACCTACAACATCTGGTATGGGAACTAATTCCTCCATCCCACTATTTTCTTCCCATCTTCACTTTGCATAGGGATTAAGGAGGGAGCAAGTGTATTGAAGGAGAAATAATGGAGTGAATAAAAGCATGGTTCCAAGTATATTTTATTCCATCTAAACTTAGGGGTTAGGGAAATGAAACATATTGACACGAGATAGCCAAAATATTGATGATACAAATTCAGAACCAGTAATAATTGGGAAAAAAATTATGTGTCCCCACAAACAGACAAAAGGCATTCAATAGAGAACCAACTCATCCAGAAAATACTCGTACAAGAAGTTTATGTGAAACCAAATGGCTAACAGGAACTCCGCTTCCCATCATGAAGGTAGAATTTCCATTGCCATGAAAAACAGTCAGCCTCCTAGATTAACATACTTTTAGCCAAACTACATAGATTATACTCCCTCCGTTTCACTAAGGGTGGCAGACTAAGTTTAGGCCCTTGGATTTATGTGAAGAAAATGAGTGATTGAAATTGAAGGTAGAAAGTAAAGTAGAATGAGTGGGTGAGATTGAAGGAGTCTTGCCAAAAATAGAAAGTGTGCCATTTAAAAAAAACCCAATAAGGTAAGTGTGTCACAAATAGAGAAACGGAGGGAGTACAAGTTTTGCATCAAAACTCAAGTGGATAATCTATCATTCCTACAAACTTTTCCCACTCCGTCACTGATGTGCCTCAAAGAACAATAATAACAAAACTAAAATAAAGAGGCAGAATAGCAGTGCCAACATGGTGGCTTTAAGTCCGCGACTTCAGAAAGAAATTTTAACTTTCACCTGAAAAATATCATGCCTTTCTAACTAGAACCAGATATTTTGCAACTGATTTACATAATGCCCACTATTCATGAAAAGTAAGCCTGCTGCACCTCCATTTCTCGGTTGAAAATAAAATTTAGCTGACAAAGGTTATACATTAAGACTAAAATCCTACAAAATTCATCCTTTAAAAGCTCACAAAATCTTTCTAGTTCGGTTAAAATACTCTAATGATCTCTTCCTTATAACACTACTCTACTTTTCTTTTCTTCCCGAAATCTCTGCACTAGACAAATCTACCTAGCAGGATACAAATATAAGCAAGCCATCGAAATGAGCAGTCAAGGGTATAACCTGCGTAAATTCATGGAGAATGTCTCTATGCCTGGCCAGCTTCTGAGTAACTGAAGTAGCCGAGGAAGCCGACGCCGCGCATCTGCTCATCGAATCATTCACATCCAGAAGCTTCTCAAGCAAAGACTGAATCTCCATTTCCATTGACTTCCACGACCTCCCCAATGTCGGCGAACCACTCTCCACATAGCCTGTTTCAATACATCACACACCATTGGCAAATAATGAGCCTAAATCGGAAACCTAGGGTTTCTCAATTGCAACGTAAACATGAAATTGAAATGCAAATGAATGTACCTGAGGTCCCTCCTTGGGT
>JAULKM010000008.1:16669489-16689614 GCA_032355605.1 Rubia tinctorum
TTGTAAAAAGTTGATATTATGAAAATATATGTTATAACGAATCTAACAAGGTATCCATCAATAATATTTATACTTATCAACCTATTCAATTTTGGGGTCAAAGTTAAGAAGTTTTGACTAAATAAATAGTTAAATTGTAGCTTGAATTGGGACACATGGAGTAGTTCTTTGTGTTGATTTGGTGCAACTAGTGCTTGTGTTCATGAAAAATTAGTCCCTTGTGTTAGTAAAGGTTTTCAAGTTTATCTTATATTAGACGTCCGTTTGTATTTTCTTCGATTGAAAATCAGTGCAACGGATCCTTTGGTATTGGGTGCTACTTAAAATTCTGCAATTTGGAGTGTTCGTAAGGTGGTTCATATCACACGACATCGTTCAGGTGCTCCAGCGAACTCACAGTGGTCACTAAGTTTTTTTTTGGTTTGCAAGTTCAGTAAGATCTTTGGCCAAGGATCCGACCAACTCAGATCTGCTCCGGTGACTCGAATCTACTCTGGCGTCCCAAATATGTCTCAGATGACTCAAGTTTTGTCTGACAAGGACATCAACGAACTGTGGCAGACCAAAGTTATAGAAAATTGAACCTTCTTTGTGGGGAACATCATCGTGACGACGATGGGTATTTTTAGTTTTTTAATGTTGCGACGACATTATTTTTACCAATATATCTTTGATGGTAGTTAATGTTTTGTGGGATAATTTTCTCTTTATATTTTTTTTGGGTGAGAGGCTAATAATTTTGAACTTTTATGATTTTTCCTTTTATTTAGTTTTATTTATTTCAATTTTCTTTTTTTAATTTAAAAATGGCAATAATTAAAACGAGATTTTGATTTGAGTATAAGATATGATTATCTCTGTCAATGATTATTTTGCGTAGCCCGTTGTTGGTAAAAAAAATTATTGGCTTCAAATTTGATATCCAAAGAGACAAGTTGAGAGAAATCCAAGTCAAAATCATTAATGCAACTGACTACTGGCGATACTGTTTTTTCTAAGGATTTTAATCAGATTTGTAGATTTTGGTCCATTAAGATGTTCAAGCCAGTTAGTTCGATTTCATTGATCTTTTGAACATTTTGGGCCAAGTTAGAGATAATTCAACACGTTATAAGTGATTTCTATATATTAACGATAAATATTTTTTTTTGCTATCAAAATGATTGTTTTTAGTCTCCTAGAAATGTTCTTAACGAGCTAAACGAAGACGGATCAGATATTTAGTTGGGGAGCTTTATTTGTTATGTTTGATTGCCTTAGATGTTCGATCAGAAGTGTGGATGAAACATTTTGCGCATGTTATATTTGATACTTCACTATGATTAGTTCTGACGGTAGTCTCGGATCAATTCTATTTTGGCTACAATATGGTTGCACATTGACAACTCCTTATCTCTGGCGCACCCTTCTCATTACCACATAGACCTTTGTTTAGCATTGTATTATTGATTAGTGTCTTTTTGTATTCTTTTCTCTTATTATCATTGAGTTCTTGGATTAGAAATGATATATTTAGTTAGTGAATCAGCGTCAATAGATTTATCTCACATATAAAATGAAACTTAATAGAAAAGGGACGGAACCTATAAACCCGATTAATTTTTTTTAATAAAAAAGGTAATAAGGGGCCTATATGTATGATAGTGCGTAAAGGTTTGAGCTGCTCCGGTAGTTAAAGCCTATTGACAAAAAAGCAATGGCTAAATATTCAATTTTAATGGAGGGAGGAGACAAGCTTAAGCTTTTAGGCAAAAAGGGCTTTCATGGATGTTTTTGCAACCAAGATTTTGAAGCTTGCCCTTTATCTATGACAACCTGATGTATCACTTTAATTTCCTCACTCTCATCATGCAATTTTAAATGATGCAATTTACGAAAGTGCTCCATAATGAACTCAACATGATGGGGCACACAACATACTGGTTTTCACCTTTTCAAAGCATTAAGATTTTTATATGATTGATTTTCCTCTTTTGATAATTCTACACAAATGAATATCGGAAGAAATAACATTTTCATTGTGATTCAAAGCAAAAACAAAATTTTCCCTATGCACTCTCACACAAGGAAATAGTTGTTATGGTGTTTGAAAGATAATGATAAATCTTGCTTAACAATTGTCACTCCAACATAAAAATAAAATTAGATATGAAAACTTGCCCAAGCAATTTTTATAAGAAACGACAGCGTTTTATATTTGTAGAAATAATCACATAAGAATATTCCTTGGAAAAGGAATTGTTCAATACAACCATTGTAACATACTATATTATACATAGTACAACTTTAAATATGTAGAAATGCGAAATTATATAAACAAACTTACCAACAAATCAAATAAGTCAAATATGAGTATATAGTGTGGTATTAATCGGGCTGTAGTACGGAAAAAAAGTGGATACAAGTCATACAGGAAAGTCCGTGGATGCCTTTGAGCCATTCAGCTGGCAGCATGTGAAGGCATCGACATCCTGTAAGTACTCTCAAACTTGTAAAGCGTTGATTTATCTACTAGTACATTGGAGTGACTCACCACCATGAGACATTGTATTGGTAATTGAAGACGTTAGATTTCTCAGTTTATCCTCATAATCTTCGTCACAGTTTCCAAAACAGAAGTTTTGCATAACACGGTATGACTAACAACCGTTGCACTTATGCATGTAATTTGTATCTTAATGATCAGTGAACAGGTGCCTATCCTTGAACAAATGGGAAAGAAAAGGTAAGAAGAATTTCGATCCACAAAAAAAGTGTTCATTCATACTAGTGTTTTTTTGTTGTTAAAAGTACTGTTTTCATTGTATTTGATCCCATTCCAAGAGAGAAGCCCAATAGCCTTCAATGTTCAAACAAACCCAACCCAAACCATAGACAGATGTGCCACATGTTGATGGAGGCAAGTCTTTGGTAATATATGTATTGGTCTTGTGAAAAATGGGTATGAAGGTCAGCCCAAAGTTGATATGGAGCCAGAAGTCTCTTGTCATCAACAAGGGGAGGATAGGAGAGTCTTTCCTATGAGTTTTTAATTTAGTTAATCGATGTCTAATACTTTTTTTGGGACCCCAATCATATCTAAAATAATTTTTTTAAATCCTAACCAATTGAAGGTGTGAAAATCGGGGGATTTGAATAAGTTGAAGTAGATACAAAGTGTTATAATAATTCTGATTTTTTTTCCGTCAAACCTAATTAGCTGTCTAATGTTTTTATTCTCTGTTGGCCCATGACCGACGTTAACTTGTTAAATTTTGGTATCGACAGTACAAGAAAAATCTAAATACCCCCGAATTAATTATCTATAAAAATTTGGATAATTTTACCTTCCCAGATATGCCCCATTACAAGAAGATAACAAGAATTTCATGGTTATATCAACACTTATTTTGATTTCTAGGGATGTATCATCACATATACATTTTGAAAATTAAGATTGGATCAGGAAATTTTATGTATTTTCCAAAATCACAACAAACAATCACAACAATTTGAATTGTAGAAAACCGTTTTTTATAGGATAGATTCATTAATTTCACAACCATGTTTAAAAATCAATATTTATTGTAAGATCCAATATTTTTAAAACAAAATAACCCTGCATTTCTTGAAAATGTCAAAATGATTTTGGACTCGTGAAAGTGTTAAAACGACCCTACAATTTTGGCATTAGTTTTGACATCGGTTGGACATAATGATAAGATTCTACTGGTAGTTGTAACAATTTCGAAGAATTCTTGTTTTGATTTTTGGGTTTTTCCCTAAATTGATTAAAAATCTAATAACTCATATACTATGTCATTAATATGATCGTACCATTAGGAAATGGTGAAATTAATTGGATCTAAAAAGTGTTAGTCGGTTAGAACGAAAGAAAAAAAAGGAGAGACAACGGGGGTGAGCCGTTCGAGATGAATGCTCGTGTTTAACAAGACAGAGATTGTCAACGCCAAAAGAGGGTAGTATGAGTTGAATCCCGATGCCTCCTCGATGACCACCGCTGTCCTTCCACCACCACCACTCATCAATTTCCCTTAACCTCCATGCAAGTATGTTTGTGCGTGAGTACCCTGTGTGATTGCTCCGTAAAACGTAGTTTTCAAACCCTGGATTATGAATTGATGAAAATGCCCCTGCTAAAACTGGAAGCTCGATGAAAGTAAGATCGTGGTGGTTCCGACTTTGGATGTAGCGGTCCTTAAATGTTGCAACGTTTGGGTGTTTCAGAAAGGCGATCATATCTATTCAAATGGATGATTCGGTAGATTCAATGATGGTGTGTACTAATTTAGTCCTACATTAGGTTCGATAGTTTGGCTGAAACCGGTTCGATAGGTTGCCGATGACGGATGTTGTTTGGATCGAATCCGCGACCATATGGTGAACGACATCGGTGCCACCTACTATAAAACTCATAATAATAACTATTTAAACAGCAATCATCAATCCACCGTGAACAATAACACATATTAAAAGTTTTAGGTGGGTTTACAAATAAAAAATTTAAAATGGAGAAGAAACCGCACTAATGATGATATGGAGTTTATCACCACACATTTTCAAATTTGAAGTCGCCGTTGCAAAGTAGAATTTAAACGGGAAAGAAGGAAGTGTTAAACTTGGAGAAGGAACGAAATGAGAAGAAGGCAAAAAAGAAATAAAGGAAAGATAGAAGAAAAAATCAAAGAAAAAATGGTTGTTGGCAACAAGGGGAAAAAGGTGGAATGACATTTTAAAATTTCTTTGGACTAGGTTTAATGACAACAGCTCAACCGTCATTGTTTATTTTAGTGCACTTCAAACACATGTTTCAAATTCATAACTTTCCTTCATTCTGTACAGACATATGTTCCACCGTCAGAAGTGCCCTTGTAACTCCCTTAAACTAGTACTTCCTCCGTCACAACTATTTTTAAACTCTTTCCTCTTTGGAACGTCCCAACTGTTTTTGCACTCTTCACTTTATTTCCCTTTTTGGCCAGCTTTTATTCATATTTTATGCTGAAATAAAATGAAAAATGGAAATAAAATCAAGATACCCCACAACACATGTGCAAGAAAGTATTAAATAATGGATTCTTAAAGATACTTACTCTTTCTCTCTCCACAAAAATAGTTGGGAAGGAGGGAGTATCTTCTAAAGCATATTTTTGTACGGTTTCTTCAGACGACGGTTCAACCTGTGTTGTTTACTTTGGTGTACCCCAGACACATGTTTCAACTTCAAAACTACCCACCGTTCTGCACTTCAGACACTTGTTCCACTGTTGGAACTGCCTTAACTCCATTATAATAGTAGCTTTTAGTGCATATTTTTCTAAGATTTCTTTAGACGACGGTTCAACCGTTGTTGTTGGCTTTAGTAGACTCTAGATACATGCCCTTAGAAATGCACTAAAGTAAACATTAGAGCCATCTTACGACACTTTCAACGGCGGTTCAACACCAACCGGGGTTGCTAATACTATGTTAGATGAGGTTGTTCACCAACCATCGTCTATCGTTAATCTGATTATTGGGACACATGTTCCGAGTTCGGAAGTTAAAATAGATGGCGGTTCCTAAGATAAAATTCATAATAACCAATGGCAATTCCCGAACTAGTGTTTTACGTAAACATATTTACTTTTGAATATTAGTTTGAATGATATTATAGTTTGACTTCAAAATATGTGAACTTGATGTGCAAAAAATTGCAATCATCAGTATTGTAGTTTGATTTTTTTTCTATTGTTTATGAAAATTATATTTCAAAGAATTTATGTTATACTTTCAAGTATTAATGTGTATAGCCAAAAGTAAATTTCTGGATCCACCGGTACAAAGATTATGAGAATGATGTTCATATGCTAGGACAGAAATATGTAAGAATTGAATCAACAACCTTTGCATTTCGATGACTTGAATGAGAGTTTCTTGACGGTTGTGGTTGTTAACATGCATGTAGGTGCAATTTGTGTATGCGTCTTGGTGGGCGTTTTTTTTTTGTGAAACGTGAAGTTACATGCAATCAATGGAATAGAACAAGAGAATAGAAACAAATCAAGGATCGAAATTTACCAAAACAAAGCTACCCCACAAGTTCATGGATTAACAAATCATCCCTAACAAAACTCCCTCAGGCCATGCATGTATTGGTTTGTGTTCTTTGTGTTTTTCTTTCCATTTATATTCTTGGACAGGGGTAAGTTCATGGATTAACAAATCATCCCTAACAAAACTCCCTCAGGCCATGCATGTATTGGTTTGTGTTCTTTGTGATTTTCTTTCCATTTATATTCTTGGATAGGGGCCGAGGCAAGATAAATATGTGGTGGGGCTGAAAAAAAATTTCTAATATTTTCATATATTAGAGGAGGGTGATAATTTTTTCTTTTCAAATTTATACCCTACATATTCCCCGTAATTTGCGTCTCGGCAGGGGATGGAGCCCCCTCCAACCCCCATGTGGCTCTGCCACTGTTCTTGGATACTCTCCTCTCCAATTTGTATGGTATCCATGGCATATGATTTTTATGATTATAGTCTATTTCTTAAAATACGATTTTTCACGCCGTTTCTTGAAATACGATCTTTCCATAACTTTTATGGTATCCATGTCATATTATATTTATGATTAGAGTTCGTTTCTTGAAATACGATCTTCCATACAGTCTCTTGAAATCCAGTCTTTCCATAAATTATGGAAATACCAATGTTTAAACTGTAAATTAAAATAAATAAAAATAAAAATTTCGAGTTGCATTAATCGGGTCATAAACTTATAAATACTGCATGTTGCATAATAAATTTTAAATATTTTAATTAAAACCTTTTACCTTTATATAATTCTAATTCAACATCGTCTTTCCATATGCAAAATTAAAATTTCGGATTGCATTAATCGGGTCATAAACTTATAAATTCTGCACGTTGCATAATAAATTTTAAATATTGCAACTAAAACCTTTTACATTTATATAATTCTAATTCAATCTCGTCTTTCCATATGCCTATGGAAATGCGGCTTTTCCCAAAATTTTGCCTTATGATTAACATGTATTTAATTTAATTTAAAACGATAATTAAGTTTATTTTTGCATTGTTAGTATTTAAATAATTAGAAATAGATTATATAAAATATTACACAAATATTATTCATAATTGAACATTTAGGGTGTGTTTGGTAGAACTGTGCTTATAAATAAACCTGTCTTATTTTGTCTTATTTTGAAAGTAGAAGAATATTATTTTCTGTTTTTCCCGACAATATAGTTTATGGCTTTCTGCTTCTTAGATAAGCATTTTTTAGCAGTTTACCAAACAATAAAAAAGTGTTTAACTTATAAGCAAACACTTTACACACCATAGAATTCCCCCATTTGCCATAATGCAGTGGTTACTATAGAAGATATTTTGTAAGCCTTAGTTAGAATCCTTTTTCAGTTGTGATTCTGTATATACTGCTTATATATAGGCATTTTGTGTCATTAATAAAATCACACATTCATATTTTACATGGTATCAAAGCTCAAATCCTGAGAACCCAGAAAACTTTTTACACATAAAATACTTTTGTTGCCTCTGCCGCCCTCCCTTCTCCTACCACCGTCGTGATCACCACCGCTGCCGCAACCGAGAAGCTAGTGCCGCCGCCGCTTCATCTTCTCTTCACGCACCGTCGCCATGCACTGTCGCCTTAGGTGTTCACTGATCTCACCCGCTAACGCATCGTTCTTTCACGCGCTATCGCCGCTGCTCAATGGAGTCGCCAGATCTAGTTCTAATCGAAACCCTCGATGCCGAGGCCAAGTCGCCTATTGCTCTCGCCTCTTACGCAGTCGCCACCCCTGATTCACTGATTCATCACTCATCGCGGCTGCTGCGCCATCCACCGCCAATACCACCGCCATCCTCTGCCAACTTCTCCTCAGTGCCGAGAGTTCGACTGCCTCCGATCTCCGTCGTCTAGCCGGAGATTCTCCTGCCCTGTCACCATCCAATCCGTACTATGTTCATCCATCCGATCACACAGGTTTGCTTATTACTTCTGTGATTTTGAAGGGTGATAATTACAATGATTGGAGTACTGCTACTCGCAATGATTTTAATTCTAGACATAAGTTTGGCTTTATTGACGGGTCTATCTCCAAGCTTTTGCCTTGTGAACCTTTTGCTAATGATTGGAGTGGTTTGAATTCTATGCTTATTGGTTGGATCGTTCAGACATTCGATCCATCTCTTCAGTCTACTGTTACTTATTATGATTCGGTTAAGCTGCTGTGGGATGATCTCCATCAGCGTTTCTCAGTTTGGAATGACCCACGTATGTGTCAGATTCTTGCGGACATTTACAACCGTCGTCTGAATGGTCAGGCTGTTAAGGCCTACTTTGGTCGTTCCAAGAAGCTTTGGAATGATTTGCTTGCTTACATGCATCCACATACTTGTGTTGCTTGTTCGGATGCAGCTATTTTCAGGTTGAACGTGAGAGGGAGATGGTTAATCAATTTTTGATTGGCTTGGATGATAGTTATGCCAGATTCTTGAACAAGATCCCTTGCCTACACTCGATAGGGTGTACTCACTTGTTTCTCAGGAAGAGTGTCAAAAGACTGTCATCTCAGCACGTGACTCTGTTACTTCAGGAGACACTGAGGCTTTTGTTGCCATCGTCAAACAAATTCCTCTGGTCTGAAGACAACCTCTGCCACCCCGGGAGGTCACCCTGCCGCCGCCGTTGATCATCGGAATCTTCTTTGCACTCATTGTGGTTGTAAGGGTCATGATGTTACTACCTGTTTTCGTATCATTGGCTGTCCGGAGTGGTTCACTGAGAATCGACCCCCTACATCAGGCCCGAAGGCTGCCGCCAATCACAAGACCCACACCGCCCCAGGTTCATCGTTCACCGGAGCCGCCCAGCCTACGACCGTCGCTGCTACTTCACCAGTGGGCGCTGTCGGCGCTGTGGTTACCCATTTCGATCGATCTGCCTTTGGCCCGAATTTGTCCAAAGAGCAATGGAGTACGATTTTAAACATGTTCTCTAAGTTTAATTTCTCTAACAATATGTCAGGTAAGCCTACTTTACCTTGGATTCTTGATACCTGTGCTTCCTACCATATGACCGGCGACAAGAGTCTTCTGTATGATATTGATCATGCTGCAAATGTTGATGTTATTCTACCTGATGGATTTGTTTTCACTGTTGTTGAACATGGACTTCAATTTGGAGATCTCGTTGTTGATCATGTTTTATTTATTCCGGCATTACGATGCAATTTGTTATCATTTACCAAGTTAACTGCTGCTTTAAAATGTCTAATTTTTCTTATTGGAAAATTGTGTATATTACAAGATATCAGTACGAGAACAGTGATTGGCGTGGGTGAACAGCGAGGAGGGGTTTATTAGTTGCGCATATTGGGAGTTCCGCGATCTACACAGCCTCCGTCATTGTCCCGTTGCTTCTTCAGTGTCTTTGTCTGCTTTATGGCATCAGTGTTTTGGGCATCCGTCTTCGTTGGTGTTGTCTTCTATCTCAACTATTTTTTTAAATACTAGTGATATAATAAAATAGTTCCCTGCTCAATTTGTCATAGAGCAAAGCAGTCTAGATATAGTTTCCTTGTTAGTTCTACGAAATCTAGTCATTTATTTGAACTTATACATTGTGATGTTTGGGGGCCTTATGGTTCACCTTCTTCTAGTGGAGCATTTTCATTTTTAATTATAGTTGATGATTATTCCCGAGCTGTTTGGGTTTATTTACTAGTTTCTAAGTCTCAAGTACCATTGAAGATGAAGGAGTTTTTTGCACTTGTTCGAACACTGTTTCATCGTTCTGTTCAGCGGATTAGAGCAGACAGTGGAACCGAATTCCTTCTTATCAGATCATTTTTGCTGAAAAAGGGGTTCGGTTTGAGATATCCACAGTCTACACACCTAAAAAAAGGGCGAGTGGAACGAAAACACATATACATTTTAAATGTTGCGTATGCTCTTCGTTTCCAAGCTTATTTGCCTGTTGACTTTTGGAGAGAATGCATCCTTACAGCTGCCTACCTTATCAATCGCACACCAACACCTGTGTTAGATGGCCGATCGCCCCATCAACTTCTGTATGGTCGCACACTAGCTTGCAGTCTTCTCAGTGTGTTCGGTTGTCTGTGCTTTGCCTCGTAGCTTCCATGGCCGCGCGATAAGTTTGCATCCAGAAGTCGGAAGTGCGTCTTTCTTGGCTATCCTGTTGATAAGAAAGCTTGGCATGTTTATGACTTGGAGTCTCGCACTGTGTTTGACAATCCAAATGTAATAATTTATGAGGATTATTTTCCATTTGCACCTGTTTCACCTATTTTCCATTATGAAGTTGTCTTCTGATCCTTTTCCATTACAATCACTTATTCTTTATGACTACTTCATCACTGAGTCGGAGCCAAATTCTGAGCTACAGACACAGCCGATGCCGCCAGCTCGGACTCCGGAGACCCCACCGTCCCAGACCAGTCAATGGCCGGCTCACCCTGAGCTGCAAGCGTCGGCCGCCAAGTGCCAATTATTGCCGCCGACCAGCCTCCATCCGAAGATGAGCTTCTGTCCGCCGATCAGTCGCCTTCCGCCAACCAGCTGCATATCGTCAAGCTGACCTAGCTAGGGACAGAGTTAATTCGGCATGTTCGTCTGCCGAGCACTAGTCTTTGTCAACCTCTGGTTAAATTTAAAGGTTACATATGCACTACTACTAGCTCAATTAACCCTCTTTCTGCATTTATCTCTTCTTCTTCAATTGCACTGTCCTCAGGTACCTGTTACCCTATTGCTGATTATGTTTCTTGTGATAATTTTTTGTTTTCACATTCTAGATTTTTAGTTGCAGTTACAGACACCGTGGATCCTGTTACTTATGCTGATACTTATCACCATATTCATTGGTGTGCTACCATATCCGACGATATTGATGCCCTCGTGCGAAATGATACTTGAGTTCTTGCTCCTCTTCCTCCTAGTAAGAAGGTCATTGGATGCATGTGGGTTTATCGAACTAAGTTCAAGTCTGATGATTCTGTTGAGAGGTTCAAGGCTCGTTTGGTTGTTCTTGTAATCGTCAGATTGAGGGCACTGACTTTACTGAGACATTTGCTCCTGTTACCAAGATGAGTATAATTCATCTTACCTTGGTCGTTGATGCTTTTCGTGGTTGGGATTTTTATCAGATGGATGTTCACAATGCATTTCTCCATGGTGATCTTAAGGAGGAGGTGTACATGTGTCTGATTCTGGATTACACTTTACCGGTGCCTGGTTTGGTTTGTAAGCTTCGTAAATCTCTTTATGGTTTTCGGCCGCAGAATTGGTTCGCAAAGCTTACTGCTGCTATTCGCTTCTTTGGTTTTGTTCAAAGTAAGGCAAATTACTCTCTTTTCTTTTATCTCTGTGATGGGGTCTCTTTTCATGTTCAAGTTTATGTTGATGATCTTATCATTGCTAGTTCTTCTTCTGAGATGATGATTAAATTCAAGAAGTGTTTGTGTCCCTGTTTTCATATGAAGGATCTTGGTGCCCTCAAGTATTTCGTGGGCATTGAGATAGCTCGTCACCCTGATGGCATGTTTCTTTCTCAACAGAAATATGTTCTGGATATTTTTTCAAACATTGGATTATTGGCGGCGAAACCAACTGATTTTTCCATGGAACAGCAGCACAGTTTGGCGCAAGATGATGACCTTTCTTTGAAAATTTGGCGCAGTACAAGCGTCTAGTTGGGAAGCTCATTTATCTTACCATCACTCGTCCGGAGTTTATCTATTCAGTTCATACCTTGGCTCAATGTATAGAGAAGTCATTTTTGGCCCATTGGCAAGCTGCCACACGCGTGTTACACTATTTGAAAAGTCGTCCTGGTCAAGATCTGTTTCTATTAGCTCAGAGTTCACTTCAGCTTACGGGATTCTGTGATTCTGATTGGGCAGCTTGTCCCATTATTAGAAGATCTTTGACTTGAGACAAAGAAACAACCGATTGTTTCTCGTTTTTCGGCTGAAGCGGAATATAGGTTATAGCAGTTGCTTGTTGTGAGTTGTTGTGGCTCAAGTCTTTTCTTCGATCATTGGGTAGCTCATTCTACTCCAATGCATTTATACTGTGATAGTCAAGAAGCTCTTCATATTGCAGTTAATCCAGTCTTTCATGAGAGGACGAAGCATATCAAGATTGACTGTCATTTTGTTCGTGATTTGGTTCAGTCTGGTGATGTGGTTACTTATCTTATTGAAACTTCTAATCAACCAGCAGATTTGTTTACTAAGGCGCTGGGTCGACAGTCTTTTTAGACTTTACTTGGCAAATTGGGCATTCGGGATCCTCATGTTACAACTTGAGGAGGAGTGTAGAAGATATTTTTGAATATTTTTGTATATTTTGTATGTTTTAGTTAGAATCTTTTTCCAGTTGTGATTCTGTATATACTGCCTATATATAGGTCTCTTGTGCCATTAATAAAATCATACGATCATATTTTACAGTTACCTATATAACCTACGTACGATGAAACCAATAAGAAGCCGAATGATTAACAGCAGAAAAAAAGGGCTTTGATCGGAGTCCTCCATTTTCGATGGCGATGCATATTGGAGAGGGGATTCAAGAGTGTTTACGCCGGTTCATGGTTAAACCACCATAAACAAAATAACTATACAATGGTTCATGGTTGAACTTCCGAGATTGTGTTCCTTTTAGAGGCAGTTCGAACAAGCTCATAACCCAAATAGCAAATAACTTAATTAAAATCACATTCTTTTTATATCTCTCCCATCCAACTCCTCTCCTTCTGTTGGAAATCCCACATTAATAGGTAAGAAGGAAGCTAACCAATATGGATGATATTGAATCAACGTTAATAATACAGTATTCCAGGAATACTGTACTTATTGTATATCCCCTGATGTAATGTTTAAAATGAAATATACATGATCATATATATATATATATATATATCCCTAAAACAATAGACAGTGAAATATTGTTTTGTTACTATTACAGATTGTTAGCGGGGATGTACGTTGAGTCAAATATATTTTATATAAATTGATTTTAATTTAGAAGATCGTGATTTTAATATAATATCAAAGATCAGACTTTTGTTCACCAGAGGGCTCACGACTCCCGAAATCCATATTGCGTGGACTTTTGTTCACTTGGGTCCCACGACTCTCGAATGAAGAAAGTCAATATTACACAGAGATATATATCGCTGGTAGAGTTGTCAATTTCTGACCCGACTCGGACTGACTCAACCGAACTCAACCCGAACATGATCGTGACCCGTAAAATATTGATCCGAACCCGAACCCGAACCTGACTCGAACCGAACTCAACCCAATCTCGATTTTGACATGATAATCTGGGCCTAAACCCAAACTTAACTTAACCCGATTATGATCTAATAATCCTAACCCGAAATCCTAAATTATAAAATTTCTCAAAATTCAAACACTATCTTCAGAGATAGAGACACCAAATTAAATTGTGACCCAGCAAAGAAAAATTTCTAGCTCCGTCCCCTCCCAACACTGATATACGGGTGGCTATGTACCTATTTTCTAGTAGTGTAACCCAACCCGACCTGACCCAAGGAACATTACAGACCCGTCAGAACCTGACTTGACATTTACCCCATCCGAACCGAGAAATAGATTTCGACACTTTTCAACCCAAATACGTTTTGACCCGAATCGACCCGACAAACAGATTTTGACCCGTTTCAACTCGAACTTGTTTGATCCGAACCCGGATTTGATTCGAATAACCAAATTGACAGCACTAATCGCTGCATATGAGGGGCATGTTGACAACCTCACATTAATAGATGTTAACTAATAATATTCTCTCAAATCCAAATAATTTTATTATTCTTATTATTTTTCCCTACGCTTCAATGTTGGTGTGCGCAATGGCGGAACTAGAAAGAAATCCCAGGAGGGGCAGGGCTGGGTTGGGTTGGGTTGGGCGGGGCTGGGCTGGGGCGGGGCTGGGCTGGGGCAGAACAGTAAATTAAACCTTAGTCACCAGAGGTTTGGGGGGCGGCCGCACCGGCTCGCCCCCCTCAGTTGCGCCGATGGGTGTGCGAATGAATTATTTATCTCCCCTTGCTTAAGTTTTGTCCGAATAGAACACCACAAATAACAAAACGGACAAAGAGCGAAAACTGGAAAAAGAAGACGAGAATGAATAGTAATTGACCCGAAACAAAGACCGACCAAGTAGCGCGAATCCATTAAAAACGTTTTGGCGGCTAAGGTGGGGCTCTCAACACGTGGCGAGTTCGGTCTGAGGGGTTCCGCCACGTGGACCTTCTGGCCTCTATTCATTCCCCGATGTCCTTAGCAAGGGTAACACCCTCGTCTAAGTACATGGACAGTTGTCTGCCCCTTCCTATATCATGTTGTAGGAAATGGTATTCCCACACTGCATTTATGGTTTCATACTTGCATTGTTAATTTGTTATTGAAATTATTTTCAAATTCAGAAACTGAAAATGGCAACAAAGTTCTTGTGAAAGAATCACTACGGTATTTTCATAAAATATATAAGTATACAATTTGTACTCGAGATACATTAGAGTTTGTATCTTCAGTAAGTAAACGGGATCGTAACTGCACATCATGACCACTATAGCATGCAAGATTATAATAATAAATTTATCTAGGGATATCATTCTTACTGTATTTTTTAGGGTACGACATAATTTGCCATAAGTATATAACAATCATTAAATTATAGAGAAAAGTTTGTTGTGACGCATAACGATTAGACCAATTATAGAAAATATTATTCCAATTATTTTTAAGGTCAAATAATTTGTAAGGTTAGACCAATTATAGAAAACGTTAGTCCAATTATTAAAAAAATCCACCGGAAACCAGTACCACCATCCCTAAAACACAACAATTTCAGTTTTGAAACTGAATCCATCAATTTAGATTTTAAAAAAATGGAACGGAAGATTCGGAGCCGAAATCTAACCTGTCGCGGATGTGATTTTCAGTGGCAAGAAAGTTAGAAAATTCTGGCCAGTTAAGAGAATTACTGTCGATTGAGAGTTGGAGAAAAAAAGCAAAATAAAGGGAAAATAAAGGAGGGGGATCGAAATGAGGATTGAAATTGAGATAGTGTTGGAAAGAGATTTTTAGGGATTGAATTCCCAAAACTCGCGATTGATCGGATTGTCTTATTAAAATTGCAATTTGGTGGTCGGAGACTGATGTCGCTACACACAACAAATATAAGGGTGTGTTTGACGAAATTGCATTTTAAAGCAAAACAACCTTATTATGAAAGTGGGGGAATGACTTCTGCTTTTAAAATAAATAGTTTTTAATACTTTATCAAACACTGAAAGTTGCTTAGTTTATAAGCAAAATAATTTATAAGTTCTGTTAAACACAGCTAAAACTGTTGTGACTGGCTTAAAATTAACATGATTTCAAATGCAATAGCTCTTTAATGGACACAAATTAACACAACAGAGATGTAGATGACATGCAGACAAATACATGATGAAGTGGACTCAATGTTTAAACAGCTAAGATGCATTGTTTTTTAGCCAGTCCAGTCCACTCCAATTTAAATTTTCTTTTAAACTAGTCATTTGTCCGTCCCCAATAATCCTATAATCCATGGTTCTGTTCTCAAATACGTGAAAAGACCAAAACGCATGAAATAAATCTATAGGCTCCCTTTGTTGGGCTAGTGTAGTTTGTATAAGTACTAGGAAAGAATTCATGTCCTTTTTATTCATCGCAACATGTGATCATCCCTGTATGTAGTAGTTCTTCCAGTTGAAATACAATTAATTAATTAATTTTTCATGATATTGATCGTGCAACATATATGTTAATTCAAGAAACAAGATCGTCTTTTCAAATATTTAATTAGATCATTCCCTTGATCGATCGATCAAACAATTAAACAATTGGTGTATAAATTAATTGATTTTTCATGATATGGATCGTGCAATATGTTAATTCAAGAACCAAGATCGTCTTTTCTAATATTTAATTAGATCATTCCCTTAATCCATCGATCGATCGATCAAACAATTGGTGTGCTAGATTTAGGTTTTTCGTCAACCTGAAAAGGGCTCACTTTTTTGCTGTTTTGCAATACAAAAAACATCGATCTTGCCTATATTACCAATAAAATAATGGCAAGGGCCCAAACGCCATGAAACACCACAAAATTCATAGAGGACAAGAATTAGTGTGAGGTTCCTCGTGGAAACAAAAAATTGGACAGGCTCTTGCTTTATGGTTTCTCTTGTTTCTTCCACATTATACTATTATTAAATTGAATTTCTTGAATTAATATATTAATAATTACCTCTCTTGATATATAGGTCAACATTTAGATTGGGGCTTCCTCTCTTTCTTCTTCCCTTTGGTGGGGTGGTGTTCAATTTAATTTGTCTCTCTTTGGTCCCAATTGGAAGACATATACCTGAAAGAGAGAGGTCTCTCCATATCTCCATATCTTATCCCATCCATTTTGCATGTTCTTAAAGAGGGTGAAAAATAGACAGCATTTAATGCTCAATTTGGTTGGTTTTTCAGTGCTACAAAAACCAATTTCTGGCATTACTGCATGAAATTCCCAACGATTTTTACAGGCCATTTTCTGAGTTAAATCCAATGTCAAAACTTAGTACTCTTTTGCATCTACTTCTGCTCCTTTCTCTTGCTGTGCGCTCAATATCTGAGGCAAGGCCTATTGGTGTGCTTGAAAAACGAGAAGAACCGGCTGCGGCCGAAAACTCGCGATTTTCCGGCAAGGTTAGTAACTTAGTACATGTTTTTCCATGATTTTTTCTTCGTCTTGCTTGATATATGAGTAGTTTCATTGTTTGAATCTTGTGTTTTGATTTTTCGTTGTTCGAATTAGTATTACATGAATATTCAACATGGATTTTGAGGCTACAAAAGCCATCATAAATGAAAAGATTCAAATTTGCTTTAAGAAAAAAACACCACCAATTAACCTGTTTCATAACTTGTATAAAAATCAACTTAAACAAAAAGTGCTTTGTATTCCTTTGTTTCATATGAATTTAATTCCATCTCTCTATATATGGTTGCTTATTTGTATAAATAGGCTTATATGTGTGGAAAAAAAGAAGTATTTGACTTTTGACTTTTCAACTCCAGCAACTAATTTTAAAATTAGATGATATTCTTTGTATGGTTTTAATGTTGCTCTTAATATTACAAAAATATTACGTACGATCCATAGTATATAAGTAAACCTAAACCCTTTGCTTCCCTGATTGTCCAGGATGAGGAGAAGTCCAGTGTTCATGCTAGGGTTTCTGTTTCATCAAACGCAAAACCCTCAAATCAAAATGAACCACAAGTAGTAGAAAAGGCGGATGGCACTCAGCCGGTCGAGCACGAAGATGAACACAAGCTGAAAGAAGATCGGAGAAATCACGACACTGCGCAAAGTGAATCTGTTTCTTGGAAGCTGCCTAACCCTAACGCCGAAGAACGACAACCTGGTAGTTTTAACCAACTGGATTATGATCCCCCGAGAACGCACCCGCCGAGTCACAACTGAGCTATGCATATGCTGACTAATTAGCGGTTGTGGATAAACTGAAGTGAGCTGAAGTGAGCGGAAGTGAAGCTGATCTCCAACGTGGATCCTCAGAAGCATATGTATTAGTAAGTGAGAAAGCCCTATATATTATATATCAATGAGCTGATGATCAATCGTTTGATCTCTCCATGATCATGCATCGTGGCATCGATTCTAGATGTACTAGGTTTTGATTTCATTTCATGCGTATGTTGAGATGCATATTGAGTTGACTTTTTTTTATAGAAAATATTGAGTTGACTTCTGTTTTGCTAATTAATGAAATTGAGGATGCATGTTTAAGTCTAATTAATGAATGAGCTCGTGCACGCAAATATTATCTGGCGGATCTCGAGTTTTTGATAGAGGATTGACACCTTTTCCATTCATTCAATCCAAAAAATAATAATTCATTTGAAGCTAATAAATTTAATAATTGGCATCACAAACATTGCTTAACAAAAATAGTCATAAGTGGAACAATTAGATTAGTATATATTAGAGAAAATATATCATGCATAAAGAAATATAGTTGCACACAAATAAAATGAATTTTCAATTTGTTTTATTCCATCCTTTCCTCATCTGTCTCGGTTTCTAACCTTCTCAGTATCCTCCTTCAACACAATCTCCCCGTTCTCCCTCTCCCTCTCCCTCTCCCTCTCCCTCTCCCTACTCTCTACTCCCAGTTCTCCCTCTCCCTCTCCCTACTCTTCATTCATATATGATAGAATGAACCATTATCAATATGATCTTTGTCAATACCATCTCTAGTAAACTTGTACGAAATAGTGAAAGAAAAATCGTCAAAACAAATAACAGTATTCATATCCCGAGTCAACTTGCTGATAGATAGCAAATTTTTAGTGATATGAGGAACAACCAAAACATCAGACAAAGATAATGAATAAGAGACCCGAGAATGACCAACATGGGTAATGTTAAGAGCAAAACCATTACCAACAAAAATACGACGGTTACCAGAATAAGGAGCCACATGTTCAAGAGCTGACTGAGAAGAAGTCATGTGGTTGGTAGCGCTAGAATCAGCTATCCAGCGTACATTCGGCAAAGAGTCTGGAGAAAAGGCCCGAGAGACCAAATGAGGATATGTCGAGGCAGAGTTCCCAAATTTTTTACACCACTGATACTGCAACTGGTACCATTCATTGTGTAATTTGGGACAAGAAGAAGCAGCATGACCCGAAACGTAACACCATTGACACTCGAGTCAAACAAAAGAATTCATTTGTTTTTTTGCGAAATACACAAACAAACTGGTGAAAAACCTAGAATGGTGCGTGAAAACACGCGCTGGAAGAAGGGGCACGTCAGTGATACAGGGGCATGTATACACGCGCGGTTGGAAGGTAGCGTGCGTATGGGTCACTCGCGTGTGGCTTCACGCGCTTCTGGAAGCTGGCGCGTAGATCTGGAGAAAAAACTTGGTCGACGAGCGAACTAAAATCCGGTGGCGTAAGGCGGCTAATGTGCTCCGGTGATGCTGGAAAAACGGACTCTAGCGACGCACGACTTGAATCGGTGGAGGGCAGTAGACGTGTGGTCGGAACTCGGAGGAAGTAACCCAGCTCACGGTGGTTGCACGATGGTTGCGCGCGAACTAAAATCCAGCAATACTTAAAAGCGAAAACTCGGCGGAAAGCTCTCCGGAGATTGGCGGCGCACGATCTGACTAGCGGAGGGATGGATGGATGTTGTGGTTGCTCGGCGGAGGAGAGAAACCGATGGCTTGATTCAGTGATGAAGGACTTCGATCGGCGGAAACGATGAGGGTGGATGACGGCGGCGGTGGGCGGCAGCCTGAGATCGGAGAATTGGAGGAAAATTTTGGTAATTTTTTGGAGAAGCCAAAGAATATTTAGATAGACATGTATGATACCATGATAGAATGTAAAACCCACAAATAATTGTGGCTGTGTGTATTCATATATAGTGGGTATAAAGGGTATACACGACATAATCAGATATGGAAAATGATATATACAAACCAATAAAAAATGGTATTATTTTTAACCTAATTTTAATTCATTTAATATTCTATTAATATCATCATTGGGATCCACATCAGCCACATTAGCCTCTCACTCCATGTCCTTTTAACACTACTACAAATTAGATCTATCGTAACAATTTTCTTGTAAAACTTATTAAAATGTTACAATGTATAACTTGAAAAGTGTTACCTAAATCTTTATAATTGTTACCTAAATCTTTAAAAGTGTTACGCTAGATCTAATGCAACATCACCTAAGGTAATACTTTTGAAAGTGTTGCAATAGCTCAACTTACACTACTACAAATTAGAGCTATCGTAACACTTTCTTTGCAACACTTACTTAAAATGTTACAATAGCTTATAAAGTGTTACTTACAACTTTGAAAAATGTTACATAAATATTGAAAAGTGTTACTTAAATTTTAAAAAGTGTTACATTAGATCTAATGTAACATCGGCTAAGGTAATACTTGTAAAAGTGTTACAATAGGTTAA
>JAULKM010000008.1:16744250-16759803 GCA_032355605.1 Rubia tinctorum
GCTTCATGATGCATTTTTAGCAGCAATAGACAAAGGAAACACAAGAACGATGCCTAACAGAAGCATGCCCACCAATCCGCACCACACTCCAGGTCAGGAGAAGATACAATTGATCCCACTTTACTAGTAATTATCAAGCTACTAATACATATTTTGAATATTATAATGAAAATTCTGATTCCGCCACTGCTTCAGGTGCCTTGTTGCTCGGGGATGCATTGAACATGCGACATCCTTTGAGCGGAGGGGGAATGACGGTTGCCCTTTTCGACGTTGTCCTACTTCGGGATCTACTCAGAGCCTTATGCAAGTTCCCGGATCCGCAAACTCTGTCCAAGCATCTTGAATCATTCCACACACTTCGCAAGGTAAGTCATATGAACAATAAACTCATCCGTTTAAGTAAGAGCGTCACGGTTTTGATTCAGGTTCGGCTTACTGAGATTTGACACATTCCAAACAGGATAATAACTAGATGGACTTTACGGAGTCTCTTCCATTCTATCTAGTTTTCAACCTCTTCATTCAATTTTCTTGCCTGATTCTCAGCCAATGGCCTCAACAATGAGCATATTGGCAGATGGACTTTACGGAGTCTTTTCCGGATGGTCTGATCAGGTTGGGAAAGAAGATTTTCGGCAAGCATGCTTCGAGTATCTGAATCTGGGAGGCATATTCTCAAAAGGACCAGTTGCTCTACTTTCCGGCCTGAACCCGAAGCCTCTGATTTTGGTACTGCATTGCTTCGGACTGACTATTTTCGGGGTTGGACGATTATTGCTTCCATTTCCTTCACCTCAACGAATATGGCTCACAGCAAAGTTGTTTTGGGTAAGTGTATGCCTTTCCATTGAATGCTACATCTAAACATCGTGCTCTGGTCAAACACGATGGCGAGATATGTTACATATAGCAGCTAAGTCGTTAGTATATGACCTTTTTTCAGGATGCTTCAAGAGTTGTATTGCCGATAATGGGGGCGCAAGGAGTAAGGCAAACGTTTTTTCCAGCTACCGTTTCCGCTCACTACAGAGCATCTCCCGATTCCTGAATTAGATCTCACAACACATAATTAGTGTTCTATCTCAACATAAAGTAAATAGACGAATTATTGTACTCCCTCTGTCCACCTGAACTTGCACTCTTGCTTTTTGAACACTATTCTCTATCAAAATTTAATTACATATTTGAATAGATATATAAACAATAATATCATCGTATATGATATTGTTCAATTCGTCGTAACAAATAGTTTCTAAATATCAACTTTTTATTTACCATTATTATACGCAGATAAACATATTAACATTCAAACGTGTCTCTGGAAAGACGTGTAAAAAGTAATAGTGCAAGTGTTGTTGGGAGTGAGGGAGTAATTTTTTCCTCCCCAATTCTGATCCAAATATATTCGGGAAACTCTTAGCTACAAACGAACAGATGCTCTATATGTATTGTATGACGTGCATGTATGTTTTGTTTATTTTGCCACTAATAGAGAAACGGAAGGAGTATTGTTTTAATTGAAGAGAGTGTTTCTTGTTAGATGATTAGGCCAACAGTAGCATTTCACTCGGATTATTATTATTATTATTATTATTATTTATATTTTGATATTTTTAGAAAATTTAAATTATAGAATTCTCATTGCTATAAAATGAAAATAAACATAAAATCATATCATTAGTTATATTAATTATAAAATGTTACTACAAATAGTTATGTAAAACAAAATTTATAGTGCATTCATGCCCCAAATTCTTTGTTTAGTGCACATCTACCCTTCAATTCACTACAACAAAAAATCAACTAGAACACTTATATATGGACTCTTTTATAAGAAGCATCCTAACAAATGTATATTATGACGCTTATAGAATTCAACGTCATAATATCGTGAGATACACATTAAAAATGTCTCTATATATAATTGTGACATTACAATGTGGCCCGATATTAAAACTATTGAGATATTTATAAGTATCCCGATAGATGTATATTAGGATGCTTATATGAATGGAAGTGTCCCTATAAAGACCTATTGGAACACTTTTTAGCATACTAATAGGACTGATGTCTAGTAGTGATTTTTGGAAAGTGCACATATACCCCTAAGTTTTTCAAACGTTGACCACCGATTTTAGGGGTATATGTGCATTTCGAAAAATAGGGAGGTGTATATGTGCACTTTCCAAAATATGGAGGGGTTATGTGCGCACTTTCAAAAAATTGGGGGTATATATGCACTAAACAAAATACTCAGGGGCATGAATGCATTTAGTGTTTTGTATTAATTTAAACAACCTGCCTATAATTTTATGCTTAAATTTTTTTTATTGATCTTAAAAATTTCATTAAACTCAACAAAATTGTTAAATTTACAACTTCTTTAAATCTTTACATAAAAAAACTCCTAACTCCATTGGGCTTCCTTGCCAGGCCCAAGTCTATTTTCCCCCAGCTTCAAATTTGATCCCCTGTACCCCTTTTCAGCCAAGGAAACTTCTGCAATTTTACTCCTCTCACCACCAGCTTTCCTCCCCTTTTTAGTCCAGAATGCAACCATTCTTGATCAAAATACTCAAATGATTCGGTTCAAATTCAATCTGTTGAAAAATTCTACTGTTTCTTTCAAACCAACTATTATACTAGGTATTGAAGTAAACAACCAACTTCCCTCTGTCCTTTCTCCTCCTTCTACAGTACAATACTTTCTTCATTATCCTATGATATCCCAGATTCAGTATCCCCATTTCCTTACAAAGTTCAACAGAAAATCTGCACTGAAAAAAGAGATGCTGAATTGACTCAGGCAGAGCTCCACTTAGACTACAAGTTAAAGAAGAAACCTGTATTCCAAAAGAGGATAATCTATTAGTTGTGGCCAATTTCCTCCATATCAACATCTACAGGAAAAAAGAGATCTTAGGCTGGACTCCCCCATTCTATATCAGCTTCCCAATTGAGAATTTCTAGCTGGCTTATTTCAGTTCATCACACGCGTTAGAGGTACAAAAACTCCCCCTTGCATCCACACAACTTCTAGCTCAGAATGCTTCAAATTCAACCTAGTAAGATTTTTCCAACACCAGTTAGCATTACTTGGCACTTTATGATTCATTAAAGTTTGTCCTTTCAAGTAGTAGCTATGAATCCATTTAACCCAAAGAGAATCTTGTTTATATCTTAGATCCCATAGATTTTTTCTCAGACACGCTTCATTCCATAGATGAGGGTATTCGATCCCAACTCCAAAAATTTCTTTGAGTTGCATAAACTTTCCCAAGAAACTGGGATACATTTCTTTTTCCCTTGGATCTGATGACACTATAAACCTCTACGGATTTTAACAATATCCTCCTTCACAGCTTCAGGTAACTGAAAGGAAGAAGACCATAACTTGAGATACTGAGCAGTACTCCATTTATTAGTTGAATCTTCCCAGCATAAGAAATATTCCTAGTCTCCCATTGCTTAACTCTTCCTGCAATCTTCTCAGTGAGCTTTTGACAAATCTTAGCATTTCATCTAGTGGGATTCAGAGGAATTTCAAGATACTTAATAGAAAAAGTACCTAGTGGAATCTTCAGCTGATCAATAAGCAATTCTTTTTCAAGCTGAGCCATCTTGCTAAAGAAGATCTGAGATTTATCTGAATTAATTTCCAAACCACTAGCTTCTCTGTAGTGTTTAAAACAACCCAGTACTCCGTCTATTGACCTCTGATCAGCTTTGCAAAATACCAGTAGGTCATCTGCAAAGAGTAAACTGTGAATATTTGTCCTCCTACATCTCTGATGATACCCAATCTTCTTTTTCCCGAATTCCAAGTTAAATAGCCTGGTTAAATACTCCATTGTGATCACAAATAGCAAAGGGGATAGTGGATCCCCTTTCTTAACCCCCTTCCTCCCTTTACATTCAGCTGGTAGTTTATCATTAATGGACAACTAAAAAGTGTTGTTTACAACACATTCTCTTATCCAACTAATAAACAAACCTGGGAATTTAAGCTCCACCAAAAATTGAAATAGAAAACTCCATTCCACAGAATCAAATGTTTTTTAATATCCACCTACAACATACAACTATTAGCATAGGTGTTGTCAGTGTTATAGTGACAAATCAGATCCTGAGCAAACATTAAATTGTGACAAATACTCCTCCCCACTATAAATCTCCCCGGTTAGAACTAATAATAGAGGGCAAAACCAAAGAAAGCATTGTGCACATCAACTTTGTAATTAGCTTGTACAATGTTGGACTTCAAGCTCTTGGTCTGAAGTCAAAAGCTTTTTGAGGTTGATCAATTTTGGGTATCAGAGAGACCACTGTTTGATAGAGTTTCTTTTGGTATGCTCTTCCCTTCAAAGAAGCTCCACACAGCAGAATAGACATGATTACTAATATTAGGCCAGATTACTTTAAAAAACTGATGTGTACCCATCAGTTCCAGGAATTTTGTTTGGATTAATACTCTTCAATGCTGCAAAAATATCTTTGGCAGAGAAGGATTTTACCAGGCTTACTTGTAGCTCAACATTCAAAACAGACCCCTCCTTAATAATTCCTGCATCAACATTTTTCACCAATCTCCCAGAATCACCAAACAAATTCTTGTAAAACTTCACCAAGTGCTTCTCAATTTCCTCCATTTCATACAAGTTTTCATTGCCATTATTACTAGCCAAAATATGATTTTCATATCTTCTTGCCCTTAACTGATCATAATTTTTTTTGAAGATCCACCCCCCTGCTTGATCCACTCCAATTTGGTTTTTCATTGTAGAAATTGGTGTTCTGCTTTATAGAGTTTATCTAACTCTATCCCGGTCTTGAACTCCATTCCCTGTGTCATTTCATCCACAAGCTTTAAGCATAAAACCTCCACTGCTGCCTCACAATCCTTCTGAGCACACAACATTCTATTCTTTATGTCACTGAATTCACTGCGATTAATTTTCCTTATTTCTGGTTGTAACCTCCAAAGATTTTTTAACAGATATTCCATACTTCTGCCCTCCTCTTTCCTCCATATTTTTTGAATGGTCGACATAAATTCATTGGAATGTGTCCACATATTAAAAAACTTGAAGCTTTTTTTCACATCACTCTGTTTTGGAAACTGAATAACCACCGTGAAATGATCAGAGACACTTGATAGTTGTATCCAACATCTAACTTCTGTAAATTCTTCAATCCAAGCCTGATTTATCAGAGCTCTGTCAAGTTTAATGCTAATCACGTCTTCCCTTACTCTTCTGTTTGTCCAAGTAAAATGTGAAACAAAAGTTCTCATCTGCAACAATTCCATATTTTCAAGCAAATCCTTCATATCTTATGTGTTAGGTACAATGGTTTTACCTCCTCATATTTTGTCTTTAAACTCCAAAATGGAGTTGAAATCCCCCGCCACAAGCCATGGTTTCTGTTGGCAATTTATAGATTTCAGGGACTCCCATAAAGGCTTTCTTTCTGCCTTAAAATTCTTCCCATAAAATACAAAAATGACCCAATGAAACTTTCCAACTTTTGATTTCACCTCCAAATGCATTAGTTGTTCCTCCACTTTCAGTACCTTCACCTCAAATCTGTTTTCCTTCCAGCATACCAATTTCTACCCTCCCAGTAATGCTACTATTTGACACTAATTTCATGCCAATAGACTTATTCTTCAACAAAATTTCCTCCATACTATTTTTTATTTTTGTTTCAATGAATCCTACGAGAACAATATTGTTCTTCCAGCAAAACTCCTTTATTCTTTTCTACTTTTCTACCCCATTCAGTCCTCTAATGTTCCAGAATAGCATATCCCCTATCATCTGGTGGTTTAGATTTGAATACAAAGGTTTTCTCCAAATTTCTACCCTCTAATGTCCTATTTTCCGTGTATCAGTGATCACTTCTTGACTAACCATTACACTTTTACCCTTATCAACCCTTTTGTGCATATCAACCCCTTTGGAATCAGTTTCCCTACCTGGTTGTTCATTCAGGTTTTGCTTCATTCCATTAGCTTCTGATGTCCTCTCTGCCTTCTTCGTCTCCACAGTATAACTAGGTTGATTTTTCTTCTGAATATAAACCTGTTTTGGTTTTATCTTCAATTTTTCTGCACTCCTTCCCTTCATGACCAAACATTTGGCATTTTTACACTGGGTGGGCTTCCATTCAAAAACTACTTCCTGATGACAAACCACTTTTCTTTCATTCAAATAGGGGATCCTAGTAGGCACTGTTTCACTTATTTCAATCTCAACCTGACTACTTGCATAACCAAGCCTGCCATGTTCACTTGTGGCACTATTAAGCTTAATTGGTCTACCCAGTGGACTAACCAATCTACTTAATAATTCAGGGCTCCAATATTTTAGAGGAAGCCCATGAAGTTGCAGCCATACAGGAACCTTAAAGCCCTCCTGAAACTTCATACAAGGTTTCTGTTTCTTCACCACAATTGGCTTGTTATAAAAAAGAATAACTATTTTCTCTGAAATATGTTCGATCGAATTTGCAAAATCAACCATAACCATGAATAATCCTGACTCCACCATCCATACTTTTAGGACTCCTAAACTTCACCATATTCTTCTAATATAACCATCAACAACTTTGAAAGGTGAATTACCCCCTAAAATTTTACGGACCACAACATTTTCCCAAATTTTCAAACTCTCATAGACAAGTTCTTCTTCCATCACACCCATTTCCAATTCATCCACTATTAGAGGAGCAACATATTTTAAATTCCTAGATTTGAACAAACTAGACTAGGACTTACCTTGTTCAAAAGTTTGGTCATCCCACGACAACTTTTTCAGGACTGTGGACTCAGACTTTACTTCCACATTTTCCTGATTAGTTCCCATTTACGGTGTAATCTGCAATGAGCTACCTGCTTTAGATCTGACTTCCTTTCCTATCTCTCCATCTGATTTTCCATCATCTTCAAGCTTATCTGTTTCAACTTCCGTTTCCCCTTCGTGTTTTTCCTTCCCCTCAAGCTTTCATACTGCATAGCATGAGATATAGCTATCCCTTTCAGCCTTGTTGACTTCATTTTCCCCCGGATCATCCTATGGAACGGCTGAAAACCAAATCAGGGTTGAAGAAGAATATCTAGAGTACACATAGTTGAGGTGAGTTCGCACCTAGAAGAGAGTTTTCTCTATTTTATGCTTATAATTTATAAACCGTACACTTTTATATTTAGCATTTCTTGCATTTTTTACTTCGAACGAGTCTTATTAAAATAACATACTACCTCCGTCACAATAAAAATGGAACATTTTGATATTTGGAAGTCAAACTGAGCCAATTTCGACCATCAAATTCTATATATATATTCCATGTAAGACTATTATTATGTTATATTTTGTTGGGTTACTCATAACATATATTTCTAAAAAATTATTTTTTATATTCTTTTACACACATAAATAAAAATATTAATAATTGAAAATTGATTCAGTTGACTTACAAAAGTCAAAATGTGTCATTTTTGCTGGGACCGAGCTAGTGTAATATTTGAGTGTGTAAATTAAAAGTTACACTGATTATTACATCAACTTTAAAAAGGCCACATTTTGTAATGCATAATAGAATAGATGAATTAGAATCATGTTAAGAAAGGAAAATTTCTTTTGTACATATCATTTTTCATATCTGATTCTACCTTGTATACCTTTTGTACTCTCTCTATATATATGAATACACACAGCCACAATTATTTGTGCGTTTTACATTCTATCACCCGTTTTTCCATATTTACCAAGACATTGTCATGTTTATTGGTGTTGAATTTAATTTATTAGTGTTGACTTTAGTTTATTAATGATGAATTTAGTTAATTAACGTTGAATTTAATGTATTGGTGATAAAATGTGGTGAAATTAAACCACGCTAGAGGGCCTAAATCATCTACTCTTTGCGATCCTCCGCCCCCATACACGTCCGGCCGACTTATTTGATCTCGGTGCTGCATCTGCATGGGTTGAATTAAGGAGATTTTTGTAGGATGCATAGCCGACATATTTGATTGAGGGACTCATTTTGGGAACTTAAAATTCAGGACCAAAAGGACAAGTCAGGAAGGGCAATTTTGCTACTCTTAGGAATGATTTTAGAGAATATCTTCGTAAGGCTGCTGGTCTGAATTAAGGAGATTTTTGGAATGATTTTGGGTAAGGCTTCTGGGCTGATTAAGGGGATTTGGGCTTGTATTTTCTTGCAAATTTATTTGGCAATTGTAGATCAATTTAGCAGCCTTGTTTGTAAATTTAGTATGTAACCCTAAAACAATGATGAATAATATAGTTCCAGGTCGGTGGAGCTATAAAGGAAATTAAAAAACAAGAAAAAGAGAAGGAAATTCCAACCCGTGTCCCTTTCCGGTGGTGCACGGTCCTAGAAAACCCGGCATATGGTTGCCTACTCACCCATAGTAAGGAAGGCAATACAGACTGCTACGTTCAAACGCATGGTGAATCGTCTAGATTAGTGCCTTGTCGGTAGCACTAATGTTGCCCCAAACCCAACCGGTTCATTGTACCGGCAGTGCACAGAAGCCTCAAACCCAATTTTTTGTGCCAAGTCGGTGGCACAATCATATTGCAAAACTCGATTTGTGCGACAATCGGTTACGCACAATAACATCAAATCCGGTTATGGTTTCCTACTTACCAATAGTGGGAGAGGCAGTACAGACTGCTACGCAGAGTCACACAGTTAATATGACTCACTTTGGCGCTAAGTAGGTGCCGCCATCGTACCATGAATTCCTATTTGTGCACCAACCGATGGCGCACAATAACAACAAATCCGGTAGTGGTTGCTCACTTACCAAAAGTGGGGACGGCTATTACAGAATAGCCAACTCCGGCACTATGTCGGTGGTGCCACCGTATCCCAAATTCCGATTAATATCTGCAGATACTTACCAGTATCGCGTCACAATTTTCGCAGTGAATTTATGTAAAAGTCAGCTAATATTGGAAAAGCAAAAGTTGTGAATGGTGTCGGTTGGTTTGGAATCAGGATTTTAATAAAAGGAGATTGGAGCATATACTTTATTTAAAATTATGCTATATTAATATACAATTAAACTAAATTTTAAATTAGTTATTTTCAAGTGATATTTAATATTAATTTTTACATAACTACTACAATTTAAAAAATATTGTGAATTAATAAATTTATTCACATTTAATTTTTTATATACTTTATCTGAGATTATATACATTAGTATAAAAATTAAAGTAAATTTTAAAATAAATCTATTTTAAAATTATTTTTAATTATTTTACATAGCTATTGCAATATAAAAAATATTGTGAATATTATTATTTAGAATTATTTTCATAAATTTATTCACATGTAATTTTGAGATATATTGTAATTATTTTATGTAAAACAAGTTACATATTAAGTTAGTTTATGTTAAAAAGAGAGTATATGTTCCCTCCATTCACCTAATTGTAAAACTTTCTTTTAAAGAAAATCAAAAAACTAACTATATGGCAGAGATTAATTAAAACATATGCAAAGTTAAAGGATTGGATGACATTAACATTAAAATATAATTTATGGGCAAAAAAGGTGAATATAAATAAAAGAACATTTTCAAAGGAAACGGATGCCTAACTAAATGGAGGAGGTAGCTTTTTTGAGAATTAAAAATAACATGAACCAATGAATAGAAAAAAACATGTTATTTGAATATTAGAGAGACCGGATATAAAATTAATCAAGTGATTTTTACACTTCTAACCCTAACTTTACGTTGAAAATGTCAATATAATCTTGCAAAATGAGAAAATGTCAAAATATCCCCAACTTTATGATAAAATGTGTAGTTATAATCTTTTATCACTATTTTGATGTTGACTCATCAATTTGGGTGTTGACCAGACCTAAAATGACGAAAATACCCTTGCCTCATAAATTAAAAAAGGATAAAATGGAAATTTATCTTCTGAGGACAAGGGTAATGTCTTCATTTCAGGTCCGATCAACACTAAAATTGATAAGTCAATGCAGGAATAATGACAAAAGATTATAACTGCACATTTTATCGTAAACTTAGGGTTATTTTGATACTTTCTTATTTTGCAGGGTTATATTGACACTTTCATCTTAAAGTTATGGTCATTTTAGCACTTGACTATTTAATCAAGGCAAAGTCTTGGAAAATAACGTCTTTTCGTAGGCTCATGGAAAGATAGAGTTTAATTAGAATAATGATTTTTTTATGTGGGCATTTTAAGTATGTGTAGGTGTGGGTCAAATGATAATTTGACAAGTGTCCAATTAAAGTTACACTTAAGTGCATCCACACTTTTCTCTCTTTATTTTTAATTATAAATGGACACTTGCACATATTTAAAATGGCCACATAAATTTTTACTCGTTTTAATTGCAATATTAAAATTTTATTTTGAAACGTGTAGTAGTTATAAGTTTAATGACCCGATTAATGCAACTTGAAAATTTTTATATTCATTTTTTCTAATTTACACTTTAAACGTTGGTTTTTCTATAACATATGAGGAGACCGTCTTTGAAAAAACAGCCTCTTTATGCTCTATTTTTTTGTGATTTTTATAACCGATTAATCTTTAAAATATAAAAATCTTGTGGACCAAATATCTCAGGCCCAATTCTCAACCTTTGATTTGAAATGTTGGTATGTAGATAACCAAATTTAAGTGCAATGGTTTGTGATGGATCGATCTTACATCAAGCCATGCAATTTTTGATGGGTTGGGAAGTGCCCAATTTCTGAAAGTTGTGGGTGAGATGGCTCAAGGTGCTGTTAAGCCCAACATCACTCCATCATGGAGCAGAGCCTTAATTCAATCACCACCACTAGAGACTTACATAAGCTCATTTCCCAAAATGCCCCTTCCACCTCCCATTCCCACTTTCCAACTTGAACATGCCACAATGGACATTTCCATGGATTTAATAGGCAAAAACAAGACTTCAAAGCCCAAAATGAAGGCCTGCATTGCTCTTCCTTTGAAAATTTTGGCAGAAAATCTGTGGAAGCATAGAACTCGCGTGATCAACAGTGCGTTAAGCAAAAATACTGAGTTGAAATGGGTGTTTCTTGCAAATTGTCGTTCTTTTGTGTGTCCGTCTCTGCCTCAAGGCTATTATGATAATTGTTTCTTTCCAATGACGGTCACAACGTCTAATGGGCTTCTCAATCAAGCATCGATAGCTCAGGTGGTGAAATTAATTCAGTCAAAACTGATCTACCTAGTGAATTCACCAAATGGATCAACGATGGAGTAGTTCAAGGTACAGATCCATTTCACCGGGGCATTATACTTCCTTGTTTATTTCTGAGTGGAGTCGACTTGGTTTTCACGAGGTTGATTATGGATTGGGTCGCCTAGTGCATGTAGTCCCAACACAATGGTTCAATTTCATTCCATTTGGTATTGTGGATTATTCTCCATCTCCACAAACCGGATTCTGGCTAATGATATGGTGCGTTGAGAAGGCCCACCTCCAAGTCATGACTCAGTACCATAATGATATGGGAAAGGAAGATGAAAACTAGTCGAATTATGAAGCAGGTGTGTGACAAACAACAATTTATAATTTGATATGTATTTTAAGTATTCAAGTTTTATTTGGAAATAGTATTTAAGTACTTCTCGCATCCTTTAACATATTTCATCTTTCACTTTCTTTCAGTATAAAACACATTTTTCCTATTCTTGATATCACTAATTTTATGCATCAGAAAATTATAAATTATGGTATTAAAATTTTACATTACGTTGAATTTCACAAAATTTTACAGAAATATATTAATAACCGCATATTATTAAAAAATTAATTAAAACCATCTTATTATTTTTTGTGAATATATATTTCATTTTAATAAAAGCCAGAAAGTGATGTTTGGAACGGGATAGGGAGAGTATAAGTCGGCTCATATTTGAATGCTGTGATTTGATAGCCTTATAGTGGTTCGAGCCGAACTAGTCGGAAGTGTATACGGTATTTGACCATTTATTTTACGATGTACCCTTTTCTATTTATTTATACATAAGAGCTACAAATTTGTAATCTGATTTTTAGCGCCTTTAGGATACCCCCACTACTACAAAATAAGGCTAATGTAATATTTTCCTTGCAACACTTATTAAAAATGTTACAATAGTTTATAAAGTATTACTTAAACATTTGAAAAATGCTACATAAATATTGAAAAGTGGTACCTTAGGTGATTTTGCATTAGATCTAACGTAACACTTTTTATAACTTAACTAATTTTCAATATTTATGTAACAATTTTCAAAGGTTTAAGTAACACTTTATAAGATATTGTAACATTTCAAATAAGTGTTGCAAGGAAATACCTCTAATTGGTAGTAGTAAACCTTTATCCTCGACGTCACTATCATTTTTTCCGCGACGTCAGCATTAACGATGTAGTCCGCTCGTCTGGCTTGTTGCTATCATCGATGTCATTCCACATGCACGCCGATTTTATTCTGAACGATGTCGTAGCTACGAACTCCATTTGTCGGTCATCTTGCTTGAACCGACGTCGCTCACAAAACTACCGACATCGGTCCAAAGAGAGGTAAAATGTACCTTTTTACCTCGATTATAAACCGAAGTAAAAAATGTACTTTTTATTACAGCAATATTTACCAAAAAACCGAGGTAAAAAGGCTTGTAGAAACGAGGTAATAGGTGTTGTTTGTTGTAGTATTTAGTCAACAGTTCCGTAGAACCGAGGTAATATGTGTTGTTTGTTGAAGTATTTACTCAACAGTGAACGTAATATTTTTCTGTAAACTTGATGTATAAACTTGCAGTCTATGATCGTATTTTATAGAATTTTTATTACTACGTGTTTCTTGCAAGCTGTCAGGTTGCATAAGTGCATTGATCTTTCAATGTACCACATATAGTGTCAGTTTACTTCTTCTCAGTCAAATAAAGAGATAAGAGAAACAAGCTGAAACAAGCTGAAACATGTTCAAATCCCATGATCATTAATTCACGGTCCCCATCATATAGTTCCTTCCACGTCATTTTTGACTGACTCCACTACTTCTCACTTATTTTCAACTCATTATTACATTTGTATATTAATTATTATAATAGAAAGAAATTAAATTAAATTAAATTATCAAAATAATATTTTCAATTTTGTATTAATATAATTTTTTGAATTTAATGATTTAAATTTGTGAAAATAATTTATATTAAAAAATAAAGTTAATTTTATAGTATTTGTTAACTACAAAGCTGAATTATATAAATTAATAAACAAATCCATAGTAATACGTTAATCCAGATTAAACTTTTTATCAACAGTAGATTAAAATTACAGTATGTATATTTATGTTTTTTCTCAATAATTACGAATTAATTTGAAGATAAAATACATTAAATTTTATGAAGTCCTTTTTAGACTGAAAAACAGTTAAACAAAATTATTTTTAATGAATATGATTAATAAAAGAATTTAATATTTATTTTAATTTATTATAATGAGATACCTATAATTATGAAAATTTTATAAATTGAATCTCAATACTCGTTCCATCCCATTTTATATTGCTCAATTTGACTTTTGCAAGTTAAATTTAGCCAATTTCGACCATTAAATTCCATTATTTATATATAAAACTATTATCATGTTATATGTTGTTGGATTCATCGTAACATATATTTTTAAGTTATTGTTTTTTCAAAAAAAATTCACATATAAATAAAGATATTAACACTTAAACTTTAATGTAATTGACTTCCAAAATTCAAATTAAGTAATATGAAATGAGACAGATAGATCGTGTATTTCACGAGTTAACATAGTGGCAAAAAGTAATGGCTATAATGCCATGTAGGAGTCTTTTTCAATTCTTCTCATGTGAAGACTTTGTTTTAACACGTCACTTAAATAAAGTGAAAGGTAAATGCAAAAGACCTACATTGTGAGAAATTTAGATTTTTTTTGTGTGTAAATGGAGGGTCTTCGAGTACCCCTTTGCACATGCTCTAAGTTGTCTTAAAATGGACACATCGAGGTTAGACTCACTCTTCACAATTTCAGGATGGCCATGGCTTTTCAATGCCAGAATATGAGTTGTGGTAACTGATGATGGGTTGAGCCTCATGATTCAATGCCTCGATGTTGTGATAAGCTGAAAGCCATCGACGAGGGTCCTTGAGGCCGGAAGTTATATTTATGGAAGAATAATATATGATCAATTGTATTAGGGAAAGATGTCTAACCCTTATAGGCATATATGTGTACGCCCTAGTTATATTCAAAATAGATGATATAATCTATATCTATAAAAATTATGATACATCTACGTTATTCATTCAACTCACATACATTCGAACACAACTCTTTTACTTATAAAAGTATCAGAACCTCTTCCCACCAAACACCCAAGAGTTTTGTTTTGTAGAGTTTAAGAGTCGAAGATCAATTGGTAATTACATAACATCAATTAAGATGTCCAGTAGGATCGATTGTTCTCAAGTTCGATACCTTTACTATATAGATGGAGGTCGACGAAAGTCATCGTGGTTAAATCCTAATCACCAGTGCAGAAGGCCCCTGTTTAATGCGTAGAAAGTGCTTGTTAGAAGGAAGTTTTAAATTGTTATCCCTGATTGAGTTGTGTATCGTCACTTGCGATGCACGGTGTTTTTTTAACCCGCCGTAGAAGGTGTTCCAAACTTGGAACTGCTCTTCAAGATTTATATAAAAAAGAGTTTCATCACAGTTCTTTCCCTTTAATATTTCAGAGATAAACTAATCCACCAGTTCCCGAAAACTTTCATTAACACTCAAAATCAATGTCAATAAATATATGTTCATGTAAACATGTCCACAAAATTCTACAAGATTATTTTCAACAAAATCAATCGCCAAATAATGCCATAAACATCAAAATTGTTAATATTAAACACTAACATTTTCAAATCTACAATTTTCTCCCCATTGAACTTACCGGAAGTTGAGTTGATTGAAACCTAAAAGTTTCTCCGGGGCGGGAGCGACTGGTTGAGAACATTGACAGAGAATTCAACTGAAAAGGAATTCGATTTGGAGCAGACTTGAAAGTTTGAGGAATCGATGAAAGGAAGGGAATCAATGAAAGGAAATTTTGGCTTTGTATTCAAACTGAAAGGAAGGAAATTGATTTTTTTTCGAGTGATTGAGTTGGAGTTTTGATTAAGGAAAGAAATCAAAGAGGAAGAAAATTGATTTTTTGCCATGAACGGGAGTTGATTTCTCATTTGTGTTCATACAACAAAGGAAAAATATTAATATTTGAATGTGGGAAAAGGAGATATGGTGTGTGTGTGTGTATGTGTTCACACTTGGAATTACTCGACGGTTAAACATGAAAGGAAGGAAATTGATTTCTTGCGAATGATTGAATTGGGGTTTCGATTAGGAAAGAAATCAAGAGGAAGAAAATTGATTTTTTTCCATGAATAGGAGTTGATATCTCATTTGTGTTCACACAACAAGGGAAAAACATTAATATGTGAATGTGGA
>JAULKM010000008.1:16762108-16781753 GCA_032355605.1 Rubia tinctorum
TAAGTTGTTGCTCTACCTCTCCATGAAATGTCCAAACAATGTAACCTCTATCAAATCCATTCTTCAGCAAGTGAAATCTAACAAGCCCACGTTCATCCAGCCTTTCCTGACACAAGCATTACTTGCATGGACAAAGTATCTTCTCCTCCCTATCGTAGGCATAATCAAGAAACGAATCTACAAAACTAATATATTCACCACTCCATCTAGTTGCACTTGGACAATTAACCATTTTTGTTCTCCATGCAAGAATCGATTGTCGATCCATTGTATCTAAATATGATAATAAAAAAAACCAACTCAAAATTCTATATTCACACATTATAAACTAAACACAATCAATTTGCTATGACTACAAAACACTACAAAAGTCATATGTACATGTATATGTATATGTATCAACATTTTCCTGGGAGATATATATGTACCATCTACCAATATAAAGACATCCATGTTCACACTCCCACAACATGATAAAAACTCTATTCGAGCATAGAAATCATTAATAAATACAACTAAACTCTCCTCATGCATGCATTAAAGGTTACAACCACTACCATTTAAATAAAAATAAATAAAAATAAAGAAAAGCTTACATTCATGGGTCTTCCTGGCATTGGATGAAGCTCACCTTCTATAAACACCCTCCATCAATGAAGAGAGAAGAGAGTTCAAAATTCAGATTTAATTTGCGTGTGGTAGTTGGGACCATAAAATGTAAAATTTAGCACCGGTTTTGGTTAATAGTGTCCAAAAACCGGTGCTAATTCTTCACTGGTGCCAATTGTTTTTTTTAAAAAAATTGGATTTTGGCAACGGTTTTTAAAAAATCGGTGATAATTTCACACTAGTTATTCAACACAAACACTGATTTTTAAAAAATTGGTGTTAAATTTGTAAAAACCAGTGCTAGTTAAGATGGGCACCGGTTTTCAAAAACCGATGCCAAAAAACTGGTGTTAAAGGGGGGGGTCTCCGTGGTAGTGTATGGATATAAAATGTGTGATATGTAATGGAAATATTATGAACTATAAATGTGAAATATATAAGTGGAAATTATGAGGAGAAAAGAACTGGAGTGGAATGTATACTACTTCTTTCTTAAGTTCTCAAGATACAAAGGAATGAATCATATTCATAGCATCAGAGTCAAAGAGTTACATGTTTACTCAATACTTTCTTCTTACCGTATACTTTCAAGTAAAGTGGGAGTTCATTTTTCTTAACTCTCACCTTAATAGGCATCTTTATTGAACATTCAATCACACCATCTCTAATGGTTCATAACACTCCCCCATGAATGTTCATTCCTGGAACAATGCCTTATCAAAACCTTACAAGGAAAATCCATGATGGAAAAAACCTAGTGAAGGAAAAAGAGTACATTTTTCATTGGAGCACACTGTCTCATTAAAAATCTTACCGGGAAAACTCAGTGGACAAAATATGGCTAAAGGGAAAAAGGTACGGTGTATAGCTCCCCCTCTTGAGTACATCATTTAATATGTCAAATGCTGCATTCCAATCTTGTGCACCAACTTTTTAAATGTTGAAGTCTGTAGTGATTTGGTGAAGAGATCAGCACATTGTCACTAGAAAGAATTTGTTGAACGCAAATTTCACCATTATTTTGGGGTTCGTGAGTGAAGAAGAATTTTGGTGAAATTTTCTTTGTTTTATCTCCTTTGATGAATGATTCCTTCAATTGAACAATACAAGCAGCATTGTCTTCAAACAAAGTGGTGGGAACTGTCATGTCCAATTTCAAACAAGAATTTTCTCAAATATGATGAATTAAAAATTTTAATCAAACACATTCCTAACTGATTTCGTGAATCGCCAATATTTTAGCATGGTTGGAAAAAGGGTATACCATTGTTTTCTTCATGGAACGTCATGAGATAGTTGTGCCTGCAAATAAAAATTTATAAATTGTTCATGATCGAATTTGGTGGGGTTCCCAAAAGTATCGGGCATTTGCATAACACACGAAATCACTATCAAGTGACTTAAGGTAGTAAAGTCCCACATCAATCATACCCTAAAGGTATCGAAATATTGGTTTAATACAATTACAATGTCTCTGTGTAGAGGAAGAGCTATATCTCGCTAATAAATTCATTGCAAAATTTATATCAGAGCGAGTATGGCTTGTCAAATACATCAAAGCCCCAATATTGCTGAGATATGGTACTTCTTGACCAAATAGTTATTCATAATTTTAACGAGGTTGAAATGGATCCTTTTTCACATGAGTGATCTTAGAACTATCAACGGGCTAAGGGGTGTTCTAATCAATATAGAACAACTTTATCACTTTAGCGATGTAAGAGGATTGGTGCAGAAAAATTCCATTTCCAAGAATGTTCACTCTGCAACCCAAGATAAAATTTTGTCTTCTCAAGGTCCTTCATTTTGAATTCTTTTTTAAATTATTCAGAAGCCTTTTGGATCTCTTCGGGAGTTCCAATCATGTTTAGGTTATCAACATAGATTACGGTAATAACAAATTCTGACCCAGATCATTTAATGAATACACAAGGGCAGATTGGAACATTTTGATAACCTTGTTTCATCAGATACTCACCAAGGCGATTATACCACATGGGTCCTTCCTATTTCAGCCCATATAAAGATCTACCCGACTTGATCAAAAAAAGTTCTCGAGAACCAGAATTGCATTCCTTGGCAATAGCAATCCATCAAGAATTTTCATATAAATATCATTATCAAGTGAGTCATACAAATATGAAATCACTACATTCATTAAACGTATTTCAAGAGATTCATTTGCTGCCAGATTGAGCAAATAACAAAAAGTAGTTGCATCCAACACGGAAGAATACGTCTCCTCGTGGTCAATACCCAATTTCTGGAAAAAACCTTGTAAGACAAGTCGTGCCTTAAAGAGCACAATTTCATCATTCTCATTTTTCTTTTGCAGAAAGACCCATTTATAACCCACAGGTCACACATCTTCAGGTGTGTGTGATATATTTCCAAAGGCTTTACATTTTCTCAAGAAATCCAATTCAAGTTGGATTGCATCTTTCCATTTTGGCCATTCATTTCTACATTTGTATTCCTAAACAGACCTTGACTCATGATCCTCATTTTCATTCATTATGACACATGTTGCACCATATATAAATTAATCGTCGATGTCGTCTGTTTAATTTTTTCACCCAACATGACATTGTTAATCGAGAGTTCTTCATTATTGATATTTTAGGGTACCCAAAATTATTTATGAAGTTCAATTTCAGTTATGTCATAACATTATTCTGTTATTTTAGAAAAATATTCAAGAATTTTACCTCTTTTTTGTCATCTGCATTGTTTGCTCCTTTCCCTTACAAGGAATTTTGTCTTTGTAACCAATTGGCCTACCTCTTTTCAATCGTGCCTTCATCTCATTTCCAATGGTAGGTTGTCCCTCTTTTCAATCGTGCCTTCATCTCATTTCCAATGGTAGGTTGTCCTTTAGGGACATCAATTTTAATAGGAGCATCAACAGCCGACACATGTGATTTTGTCACACGTTTTAGGTCAGTAAAAAGAATCTAGCAATTGATTTGCTAATTTTTGCAAATGAATTATATTTTGAACTTATAGTTCACATTTCTTTGTATGATAAAATGAGAAAGGAATAGTACATTTCAGCTTATTTGCTTTATCGGTTGTATTTTCTCTCCCCCTAATGCTGGGAAAACTGACTCGTTGAAATGACAATCAGCAAAATGAGCAGTAAACAAATATACCATCGTTGGTTCAAGATATTATATAACGTTGGAGATTCGTACCCAACATATATTCCCAGCCTTTTCTAAGATGGGATATGTTTGGTTCCTGATAAAAAAATATTTGTTAGGGAGAAAAATCATATAATTTGTTGGCCCGGTGTGGACTAGTGTCGATGCATGCAATATAGCATGGCCCTAAGCTGATACTAGGATTTTAGTTCTCAAAAATATTGGTCGCACAATTACTTTGAGGTGTTTAATGAGCAATTCAGAATTCATCACTAATCATAATCAACATACAATAATCATTAAAAGAGTGGAATGTAAACTCACCGGCATTACCAAGACGAATTGTCTTTATATTGTGATCGGGAAAATGTGCATGTAATCGAATTATCCCTGCATATAATTTTGCAAATGCTAGATTGCGGGTGGATAATAAACATACAAGTGACCATCTCGTAGATGCATCAATTAAGACCATGAATTATCGAAATAGGCCACATGGTGGTTTAATGGGCCCACATATTCACCATGTATGCGTTTCAAAAATACAAGAGATTCGAAACAGATTTTTATGGGTAAAGGCCTCACAATTAACTTTGCTTGAGAATAAGCAATACACAAGAATTCACAGGATTGAAGAATATTTTGGATCTTCAAACTATAAGCTTGTGAGCTATCTATTATTATGCGTATCATTATAGAACCGGGATGGTCTAATCGATCATGCCAAATAGTAAATTTATCAACAAACTTCTGGTTTGTTGCATATTGGTATAGGAGAACTAGATATGTTGGTAAGATATATACCAAAGGAAGATGGCTAGCGAACTAAGGGGTTCTCCTTACAGGAGCGAACGAGTAATCACCCCGCAGGAGTCATGCAGGGTCGCGGTTTTATGAAGACATTGGAACAACCAAGATCTAGGAATCGTGGCATATTAGATCCGAAAAGTAGGCATCTTTATGAGCACTAAACGTGACCACTAGAACAAGGGAGTAGACCCTATAAAAGGAACATGATGGAAGAACCAAAGCAATCTAAGAATACTTTGGCATACTGAAAATACTAACTTAAGCATTGTATATTCTTCCTCATATTCTGCACGGAAGACATTGCAGGGACTTCCGTCTAGACAAAACGGTTACCATCATTCCATGAGTTCATATCGCATAAGTGATGCCGCCTGTAGGGACCAATATATTAGGTCAATTGTTCTCCTTGAATCATGGTGACTAATAGTTAGGAAAGTTAGCAGAAAGAAGTAATGGAATCTGCACCACCTCCACCACTGCTCCCATCGAGAACACCCTTTCTGATGGAAACTGTACACACCTAGGATTCAGGAGAGAAAACAATCCCCACCACCACCCCTACCACCTAGAGACAAGGAGAAGCGAACCTTTGTGGCCTTCTTAAAATCTAACCTAGAGCAGTTGTACAGGAAATTCGTTATTTCCACGAGGGAACAGAAGCATAAAAGGAAAAACAAGAAAATATAAGAGGAGAAGCAAAGAGAAAGAGACCAGCCCTAAGGAGTTCTTACACTGTTGCTGAACTAGCATGAGATTCCACGATGCACCCATCCAATTAATATGCAAAGTTTTTCCAATTTTACTTGTAGGAACTGAGATAGTTTGATATAATAGTCTGCCCAGCCAAAGTATACCAAGTTGGGACAGTTGGCATACCAATTCATGGAAAGATTCTACTAAAAGCAAAAGTTCACCAAAACATTTGCGGACTTGATGAATATCACACAGCAAAATGAAGAACGTATCGTAAACTATCATGATTGCTTCGTCACAGAAAGCTTGGAAGTCAGGGATCTCTGGGGGCATTCATGAATGGCATGATAGCTAGAGAGTTTTACTTAGAAAATCACGGTAGACATGCAAGAAAACCCAAGGGATATCCAGAAATAAGTGGAAAATTCATCTGAATAGAGAAAGCAAACAACAAGAAATTAGAAAATGAGTGAGGGGAAAATGGATCAGGAGAAATCCCTCAAGGAAGAGATGAAATCAAGAAGGGAAAGGCAGCACCACCCATGAGGGGAAAGGAGCCGACTCTAGATCAAGCGCCCCTCACTGAAACCCCTCTAACAAAACCAAAGAAGAAAATTGGGCAAAGTCATTGGGAGCTATTCAGAGACTCCAAGCCCATGAGAACTTCAGTAGATAAAAGATCCATGGATTATTACTGCGATGACTCACCCAATACAGAAAGGAGGACATCCAGTCGGGGGGATCAGGTGCCTACGGCATTAACAAGATCACACCAACAACTCAGACATAGAGCAAGCCAAAAAATATATAGCGGCAACACTATGGTTGGGAGAAGACGCGAGTGATTCCATCCCTGTAAGGGTGTTATCCGCACTCCTCGGGGTCGTTAATAACACCGACCTTTTTATGGGACAACAGTTACTAACCCATGGAGATCTGGAAGATCAAAGATAGAATTAATATTGTTGCTCTCATGCTCACCACCAACTACTAGAGGGTAGCTAGTGGCAAGTCTGGGGTCATCCACGGAGATGCTATAATTCCAAAGTTAACTAAACACAACTCACAATTGGGTGTCACTCTGATTGTGTGTCGAGAATAGCTAGTGTTGAAACATGGATTTTTTTTGAGGGGGCAGGGTTTCTATAGCTATTGATCATGCAAAACAAGAGATTCAAATTATATTAAACTAGCATTGTGGATATTTGCATAACATGACCGGAAAGTAACTTTGATCCAATATTCTATCACATATAAGACATATGAACCTATATAATGTCTATGTCACATAGTGTGGGAAATAGTCGGTACTTCCCAATATCTGTCACATAAAGGTACCTAAGCCCATTGATCCTATCAACACAATTTCTGTAATTACGGAAAGTGCATCGGAGATCAAAAGAATCCGAACAGTGCTCCTCTTTCCCCATAAGGAAATACATCTTGGGCACTTCACTATGGGCACTTCTCCCTAGGCATATAGAGGTAAAGAAATATGACTCTAGGGTTGAAACAATGATGGTCACTACACAAAAACCTAAGTTTCTACAAACCATCATGTTAAATATATCGGGGTTCAATCCAATCAAGTTAGGCTATAACAATCGGAAAAACACTCACGATCATACATGCATACACTCACAAAGTTGGTGCTCACGAACCTACAATGTGTCTAACCCAAAACTCCAAAGGAGAAAACAAGACTAGCATGATATATATCACATATGAAACTACGGTGCATCATTATATATACATGAAGAGAGAGTGTGTAATAAAAGATAGGAAAATATTGAATCTCACAAAATCATTACCTAGTTATGAATACAAATTAAATCCCCAAGTACTTATACTACTCCATGAACATTGAACCCAATTCAAGCATTGGATTCAATGTCATAGGCATAAACTAGGAAGCATTAAAAGAGAAGAGAATAGTTAGTCTCTTTCTCTCTCTACCTACTCTTAGAACTAGGAATATGAATTACAAATTATGAAGGCTCCCTAAACTCTAGTAGACTAGTGCTCTTTATATAGTAGTTGGAAATGGACCTTAAAAAAAACCAAAACGAAGGGAAATCCTACCTTCCATGTTTGTACGGGTCGGGCAATAGCACACGGTCCGCGCTGCAAGGCCCTTGCAAAAGCACACTGGCCACGGACTAGAGATGGTTCCTGGACAAACTGATCGTCGGCCCGTGCAATTATTTTTGGGCTGCGGACCGGATAGTTCATTTGGCTATTTGAGTCGCATGGCCTATGCAGATGCACGTGGGTGGCAAATTGAACTCGAAATCTTCAGCTTCTGATGGCTCAGTCACGAATTTGGCTACGGGACGTGGACTAGAACTTCAAGTATTGATCATCATGGCGCACGGGTCATGCAACAGGACACGGCCCGTGCCAGGACTTAGTCACAGAGGCCATCTGGTTGGCACGGACCGTGACAATCTTCTAATTCTTCCAGACTTCAAATATTTTTCTTCAGCACATCCCATCTACTACCACGATTAAACATGTGGACTTCGGTCTACTACCATCCTTGCGAAGCCTTCAATATCTTCTACCATTCTTGCAAATGGCCTTCACTAAGCTACTTTGGAGTGCTTATAAGCGATCTGCAATGAAGCTCACAAAATGGAATCTAGATGCTCGTAAGAACATAGTATCCATTAGATATAAAAAATCTAAAAAATGAGGGATTTAGAAATGAAAACAAACAACGGGTATCTAAATTCCTTGTAATGTAAACCTACTTAAACCTAGAAAGCAACCATATAAAAGCTACTAAAAGTTGTGATAAATCCATTAGGAAACACATTCTTCTAGCATCTCATCAAAACCCCCACACTAAACCTTTACTCGTTCTCGAGTAAACAAGAATGAGCAAAGATCTAAGTGGAACATAGCATGCAAATAATCCTGCAAAATATCTAACATTTATTCCTAGACTACCTTAGTTCCTCCAAAAACATAAGAATCTCACAACACTCACGTCCCAAAGAAACTAATACAATCTATCCAACCAACATAACAACTTAAAGGTGAAGTTCACAAAATATGAATGTGTGAAGCTAAATTACTCTACCAAAATAACTACCAAAAGATAAGCAAAGAGAAGCATAAGATAATTTTTTGATTTCTCTCAATTTGCCTAGGAGCCCTTTCGAGTTTTCATCCGAGCATCCCACAAACATGTTTTTTTTCTTTTCAAAGCTCACTTCTCACCTTTTTCCACATCATTTGACCTCTCACCTTTGCATTGGGGTTTCAACATATTTGGGCCTTTCCCATTGTTGCCTAAGTTGCCCTTTTGGGTTTTCGACTTAGCCGCGTATACTTTTTCATTTTTTTATTTTTCAATTTTTTTGTGCAGCACAAAGTTCCCAAAACATAGGCTTCATACTACAATGAGGATAAAAAAACAAACAAACACAAAGGAATTTTGTTAGAACTCCTAAGTGCCTAACTACTCCCTCCCCACACTTAAACTTTGCATTGTTCCCAATGCATCATACGGGGTATAAAATCACAAGTGGAGTAGGGAGAATAGTAAGCACTTACTCTTGGGACCCCGAAGGGTCCACTCTGATGCGCCTCACCTCGCACCTTCTTCTTCTCTCTTCTGGCCTCAACTCTTGCCTCTCATAGGAAACGAGGTCACAAAAGCCTTCAAGCTTAAAGGCATGCATCCTCTCAATCAATTTCTCCATGGCCTCCTCTTGTACATCGGCTCTCTCATCAACAATGTTAAGCTCCTACTTCACTTCTCACTCGATGGAATCTAGTCTACCTCTCCAAGCCCTCAAGGTTCTATCCATAGAGTCAAGCATATCCCCGAATTCCTCCATTTGCAAACTTATCCCACCTACCGAGTGACCAACTTCTTGCACCATTTGGGTTGAACTCATGAGTTGTTCCCCAAATGTGTGAAATTGGTTGAAGAAATCCACCGGTAGGTTAGTTCGGGTAGGTTACACTCTAGGTGGGTTTTCATCATCTTCTTCGATGCCCATATCCGGGGCCGATAGAGTGTTGTGTAAAACCTTCACAAACCCTAATTGGAAGCTATGAATAGATCATCCAATGCAGTGTCTTGATTGATTGTCATGCGCTCGGTAATGGAAGCACCATAAAGTTACAAACTATGGCACCACCGTATAGCCAAACAAAGCAATCTTCCGTGGTGGTGGTAGTGATCATAGAAGCTCTTGTCAGCTTGTCCTTTTTATACTTTGTCCCCGAACGACCTAAGTTTTCCAAAGCCTGACCATTCCTCCCATTGGTATATTTCCAACTCTCTTCTTTCCAATGCTTATGCATTCTTCCACAAATATTATCACCAAGTTGCGATTGAAGCTCCCTTCTAGAGTCATAACCCAAAGGATTTGCACATCTCAGTTAGGGCATTGAGAAATTTCCCAGTGGAAATAAAATCCCATAGATAGGAGCCGGTGCACGTACAGCAAAGTCGAGTGGATTATTGCAGTACTCTTGCCCAAGTGGTTCCTATTCACGCCCGTCAAGTTCTTCCGAAAGCTGATCAAGGAGAAAGGAAGTCCTTGTTGGTGTGTCTTTGGAACTTCCTTCCCATACTTCCACCCAAACACTTGAGTGACTTCCCTAGGGTCATTGAGTACTCCTTGTCGTCCAAGTGGAATGTAATGGTCCTCATTCTGTCACTGTCTGATTTTTGCTCCAGAGTTGCCAATAACTCTAAAGTCTACCAAATGTACGTCTTGGAGTGCATCTCGAGGAAGCCTTTTAGGCCTATCCGACCTAACAAGTAGGTAACGGGTTCAAGTAAGCCTAGAGACACCAAGTCTCTTCGCACGCGAAGTTGGTCTCCAATATCATCCTCCTTGGCCTATTGAGATATTTCTACTTCCAGGTTGCACTCCCATCAATGTTAGCCAATCCCATGACCTCAACGACGACAATGGAAAGAGTAGGAGGTGCAGGAGTATTCGGATCTTGTCTCCCAACTTCAGTCTAACCCTTTCCTTTATCACCTCGAGAAGTTTTTCCTTTCTCCGGTCTACTCCTTTTATGACTCATTTTATAGCAACAAGAGAAATATAGTAAGGACAAAATTCACACAAAGCTTATGCATCAAAGACCACTTAGAAGGAAACATTCTTCCTAAACACCTAACATATAGAAAATCATGTCATCTCAACTCAAGGATCACCATCTCCCCCTCATACTTAGTTCAATAAAAAATCATGCATATAACCCACATATTCCTATAAAACACCAAATATTTTAAATTTTAAGCTTTCCCACGTATAACACAATCATGCTAATGAAAGAAAGTAAACACAAAGTTCAAAGAGTTACTCGAATTTGGAGGCCAGGGGATGAAGATCACACTAAAAAAAAGTAAATAATGCTCTCCCTTAAGAGAAAATGCCCAAGTTCAAATTTCTTTAATTGTGAAATGAGGGTGGATGTTTTTGAAGTACTTGGGGTGGGTTAAGTGATCTATATTAGAAGGAGAGGTACTCTGAATTTGGATTCAGGGAATTAATGATTTTCCACAAGTGGGTTGTTTAGAAAGGAGGTAAAAAGAAGGTATCGATGGCTTTGGGAAAAATAGAAATTTTTGGAGTAAAAACATGATGAATTTATGCTCAGAGAAAGTGTTAATGCTTGGTGTAGTACTAATGGCACTAACCAATTTGGAGAAGAAGAAATATGTGGAATTGATGGGGCAAAATGGTTATTTTAGCAAAGTTTTAATTCTGCCAAATTTCTGCACTTTTAACCGACTGCAGTAACTTCTGACTGGCACAACCATTCCATTTGAAGGCCTCATGCCAATTCTTCTTACACGGGCCTTACACGGCCCGTGCTCCCCTGGACCTTCATTTTTCTAATACTTTTCCAATCAACCCTATTTTATCCTAACCACAACCATGAGACCCAATCTTAGACTGAACAATCAACCAGAATTCGCAACAAAATCCTTTGTCACATAAACATGAACCTGTAAACAATCAGCTACTACAAACACCAAAATGAAGAAAAACACCGTATATTAATTGTCATTCTCACGACTTATTTGCCATGCATTCAAATTTGAATAAACCTACCATTGAGTATCTGGAGTCACCATCCGCTACTCCACCCACGATGACATCTTTGTGGAGAGGCCTCCACAAAGTGTCATCCTTACATTTGCGCTCCTTGTCAACAATTTAGCATTCATTTTCATTATTAGCTAGTGCCGACTCTTAGCCTTTTCCTTGGGTTTAGGAGGTGGTCTAGGAAGTTTTAATTATTTACCACTCTCCACCAACCGCTGAATGTTAGTGTCCATAGAAAAGCTATCCACACTAGAAAGATTATCACAAAAATAATGCATGGCCTAAGTGTCATCAACATCATCAAAATCAAAGCTCAAAGTATGTTTTCTCTCATCAATCCCATCAAAACTATCATTATCATCAATCATGCAAGACTCATCAAATTAAAAAAAAGTCATCACATAAGTTCACACCATTGCATGCAAGAGAAGAAGTAGATGAGCCATGCTTAGATTTATAAATGTCAAAATTGAGTTTATCAATATCATCCTCTAGGGTCAATGCTCCCAATGGACATTGATTTTAGTCCTTGATGTTTTCAAAAAATGGTCGCCCCAATAGAATTGGAGGTGCACCTCCGTCTTGCATCACATCAAATACATAAAAATCCACCAAAACACAAGATTATCTACTCTAACCATAACATCCCTAACTATCCCCCTAGGGCTTGCTTGGGAATGATCGGCAAGTTGGACTATTACCCTAGTGTCCCTAAGTTTACCTATATCAAGGGTCTCCAATAGGCTATAAGGGATAGCATTGATGGAAGCTCAAAAGTCAATCATAGCATTTTTAATCAACTTATCACCTAGAGAAATAGGGATAATGTTCTGGGTCATCACACTTTTTAGGAATATTTCTATGGGCTAAAGTGGTGACTCCTCCTATTTTCAATTATCCTTCTTTTCTGATAGGTTTAGTCCTTCTCCTAGTGCAAGCATTTTTCAAAAATTTGGCATACGATGGTATTTGTTCAATTGCGTCTAGAAGTGGAATATTAACCTCGACCTTATTGAAGATTTGGCGGATTTGACTTTCGTTGGATGGCACATTTGGCCTTCCCCTCAAAGCACTCAGGAACGGTGTTGGAGGGTTGACCTTCGCCTCGGTGGTAAGGAGCTCTCTTGTTAGCTCATCCTTAACTATTACTTCCTCTTCTTCAAAAACGGCCTTGTTGTTTTCCACAAACCTGTCGTCTTGTTGCACAACCTCCTTCCCGACTTCTCGCACCTCCTTCCCTTTTCTCAATTTTAGTGCACTCACATTGTGTGGATTTTCCTCGGGTGAGAATGGTAGCTTTCAGAGTATCTTGCCTCGAGCCGGCTTACTGAGTGGCAAATTGACCAACTTCCACTTCAAGGATTTTTAAGCTAGAAAAAAGTCTTGTACCTACCTCTTTAATTTCCCTTCTCGTTCGCTCCACGAACATGTCACTTTTCTTTAACAACTGTGCGATCTCCTTAAGAATCTCCTCCCGATCCAACTTATAAATTTGAGAATTGGTGTTGGAAAGCTCTTCTGCCCTAGGGTACGTAGGTTGGAGGTTGACCTCTTCCCTGATTGTACCCTTGGTTGTCATCGCACCACGGGAAATTTGGTTGGTCGCGATATCGAGGATTGAACGAGTTTTCATAAGGGTCTTGACGTTCTTCACCTTGGTTTCCTCAAAAAACATTGTTGTTGCTTTAGAAAATTTACTATTACCACCATTGAAGTCCAAAGCCTTCACCTCCTCAAATTTATCCACAACTTATGGACATGTGTCGATTGGGTGGTCTAAGCTTCAAATCCTGCACACTTTCACTTGTTGCGTCCTCCCCTTCATGAATTATTTCATCATTGAAGTAAGAGCTTGGACTTGCTCTTCAATCTTGGGAAAATTAGCGGGTTGTTCCAAAGTCTTCACTCGTGACCGGATCCCAAACTTCCATGTACAATTTTCTATCTCCTTGAACAAGGCCATAGTGTCTTTGGGGTTTTGTTTGTTATCGAACCATTGCATGCGACATTCACCATTTGCATGTCCTCATCACAAAAACGCTCAAACAATTAGTACATAATATTTCCTTCTTTGACCCCCAAAGATTGTCCATATCCATACATCATCTAAACATTGACCCCCCAGCTAAGACAAAAAAACAGAACCAAAAGAATCTTTGCACTTAGTGGACAGAAAGCCATAGAGAATAAGGTGTCGACCCTCGTACAAGCGGTTATACTAAGATAATTAGTGTATCCAACTTGGTTAGCCAACCCGTCATGGTAATGAAATCTGACGCATGGTGGCAGATGTGCATTGATTATAAAGACCTCAACAGGTACTGCCTAAAGGACTGCTACCATTTTCCTAAGATCGACCAATTGGGTAAGTCCACCTCTGAGTATGAATTTTTAGCCTTCTTAGATTCCTACAAAGGGTACCATCAAATCAAAATAAATCAGAAATTTGCAGATAAAACAACATTCATCACCAGCTTCGATGCATTCTATAACGACAAAATGCTCTTTGGTTTGAAAAATGCAGGAGCCACCTATCAAAAAATAGTTGATACAACATTTTCACATCAAGTTGGATGGAATTTAGAGATCTATGTGAATGATATGGTCATTAAGAGCAGAACCATATAAGAATTCCCAAGACATCTGGAAGAAATGCTGACGACACTCCAATCTATCAGGATGAAGCTACACCCCTGAAAGTGCACCATCGTTGTTAGAGAAGAAAAGTTCCTTGGATTCAAAGTTTCATCAACTGGCATCAAGGCTAACTCGCACAAGATACAAGCCATTCAGATATTACCACCATCCCGAACGGTCAAAGAAGTACGGGTACTTACGAGCTCCTTGGCAGTGCTTAACCACCTCATTTCCAAAGTGGCACAGAAACACATGCCATTTTTTACATGCTAAGGAAAGTATCCAAGTTCACTTGGACCGAGGAATGCCAGAAAGCATATAAAGAACTCAAAGGTGAACTATAACACCTATCATTTCTATCAGCACCCAAGGCTGGGGAGACCCTATACCTGTACCAAACAGTCTCAAATTATGCTATCAACTCGGCCCTGGTTTGACAAGACACTGTTCACTAAATACCAGTGTATTATGTCATCCAAAATCTCCAGAGCGCAGGGAAGAACTACTCAGTGATGGAAAAGCTCATCATTAAACTCATTCACTCTGACCATACTTCCAGGCTACAAGATCATGTATACATGGACCAACCTATCAAGTAAATACTCCACAAGCCAGAAGCATCATGGAAATAAACAAAATGGGTCAATGAGCTAGGAAAACATGATATCATTTTAGTCCTAGAATGTAACTCAAGGTGCAGGCCCTAGCAAATTTCCCTCCTGACATGGTGGAAGAAATCCATTCATATATGGTGGAGGCAAAGAATTCCCTCTATCCCAAAGGAAAGGAAAAGGTCGACCAAAATACCTGGACACTCTTCATAGATAGAGCATTGTCACGAGAAGCTTTCAGAGCAGGTCTCCTCTTAATTATCCCAGAAGGAGATGACTATAAATACACATTTTTTCCTAATTCTCCCTCAAAAAAATGAAGCTCAATACGAGGCACTTATCGAAAGACTCGACCTAGTCCTAAAAAGGGGATACAAAGTATCCAGGTCGACAGCGACTCTCGTGTTTTCGTCCAATATGTGTTGGGTGATTACATTGTCAAGGAAAGATAGTTAATCAAAATACTTGAACAAGACGAAACAGCTCATCCGAAGGTTCATCTACTTCATAATAACACATATACCTTGATTTGAAAATACAAAGGCGGACACTTTAAGAAAATTAGCAACGTTGGGATATACATCCCTTCATAGGGATAAAGATATCTTGGTTGAGCTAGTGCAAACACGAAGTACTGTGGCCACAACAATAGCACAAGTATTGGAGGACCATAGAGTTTGGATGGAGCTTATAATACATTACATCAAACACATCCATCTACCTATGAATAGAGTGGAAGAACGTAAATTGGAGCTTAGAGCACCATCACACAACTACACCAACAATGTCTTGTGCAAAAAGGGCTACCTCACACAGTGGTTATGGTGTGTCGGACCTCGAGAGTCAACACTGATACTCAGAGACATGAACAAAGGCTGGTGTGGATCGGACCAGGGAGCTCAGACTCTGGCCAAGAAAATACTGAGACTAGGATAATACTTGTCAACAATGTTCGGATACGCACACATTTGTCCAGAAGTGTGATAGCTTCCAATGAAATGCCACTGTACAACAAAAACCAGAATCAGTGATAACAAGCTCATACATTGCACACCATTTGACAAATGAAGGATAAATACCATAGCTCCATTCCCACCAGGCTCAGGCGAAGCGAAATTCCTCATCGTTGCACTTGACTACTTCACCAAATGGGTATAAAATTCACAGCCAAGGCATCAAACTCAATTACCTATAAAAACATAGTATGTTGCTTCGAGGTGCCAAAAACCATCGTCTCGGACAATGGGACACAATTTGCAAGTGTAGCGTTCAATGAATGGTGTTAGGACTTGAATATAAGTTAGAAGTTCACCTTCGTCGCACACCCTCAAGCTAATGGACAAGTGGAAGTCACAAGAAGGACCATCGTCCAAGGAATACAAATGCGACTCGGAGGAAAATAGTCAGGTTGGGTAGAGAAGATACCTACCGTCTTATGGGCATACCGAAATACCCCTAGAACTTCCACTTCGTAAACACATTTAGTTTGGCCTATGACCACAAAGTAGTCTTTCCGGCGGAAGTAGGAATTCCCAGCCCATGGACCATGGAATACAACGAAGAAGGAAATCAAGTCGACATAAGAGCCAATTTAGATATCCTTGAAGAACGAAAACTCGCGAGCATCAGGGAAGCAAGGTACAAGTAGAGAATAGAAAAGTCTTACAACGACAAGGTGTACACAACCACCTTCAAGGTAGGAGACTTAATCTTAAGGGGGAAAAGGCCACCTTGGCCAAAAAAACTAGGAAACTCTTCCCAACTTGGAAAGGACCGTACTAGATCGCCGAAGCCAACAAATCCAGCTGCTACTCCCTCGCCAAAAAGGATGAGTCACCTGTCTCTAATATGTGGCACATAACCAACCTTAAGAAATACCACATGTAGAACTAGGGTTCCAAATGGACATTTTGTACAGAGGTCTCGATATCATCAGTGCCCACAACACAAAATTATCGTGGATGCATATACAAAAAATGAAAACCATCTTTTTAGAGACAACACATTGTACCCACCCCGCAATTTAACTAAGAAAATCACCCGTGGAATTGCAAAATAAGGGCAAATGCCCCACCCCACGACTTAAGCAGGAAAATCACCTGCACCATCGCAAAATAAGGACAACCGCCTTACCTTGAGACTTAAGCATAAAAATCACCTAGGGCTTCGCAAAATAAGGGCAAACGCCCTACCTGCAACTAAGCAGGAAAATCACTTACGACTTCACAAAATAAGGGCAAACGCCCCACCCAGCAGCTTTAGCAGGAAAATCACCTGCGATTTTGCAAATTAAGGACAAACGCCCCACCCCGTGACTTAAATAGGAAACCCACCTACGGCTTCGCAATATAAGGGAAAATGCCAAACCCCGCAACTTAAGCAGGCAAATCACCTGCTATTTGGAAAATAAGGTTCACAATCCAAACACTAACTAATGCAGGGCCTAACAAAGCAGACATACTGGATCAGCTCGCTCCAAAAACACACGGAATATAACATATGGTGCAACTGAAACACGAAATCATTACATATTTTCTGATACCTTAAACCAAAAGGCACAATTCCCAAACACCACCCAAACACTGGAGAACCTCAGGTACAATTATTTATATTCCTACAACCACTAACCTATCCTTCATCTTCTAGGATATCAGCAAGCAACCCTTGCATATACATAAAAACAAGATGCCTTCCTGGCCCATTCTCTGCATCCTATCAGTGTTTTCTCATAATATGCCTTTGGATCCTCGATTGGTCCAATTTCCTCCCAATCAGGCTGATAACTCATCAGTCTCATGGTTTTATGATAATGGTCCATAGATCGGCACAAGGCAGCATTATCACCCTTAAATTTCTTAATGTGTGTCTGTCTCTCTGAACGTATATCTAAATAAGCGAGAAATATAACTGGACTACCCACAAATGATTCTCCCCGCTAATCCCACGTACCTGAAGATGATGAAGGTACGCCAACATTGAGGCTAATTTCATTATTAACTGCAGTCAAGCAACGATTCTCGCCAACTAGCTACTTATTAACCTCTCCAAGTGATAGTTAAACACTATTCGAGCTCCAATATACTTAGTCTTCCACTCCAAAGCATAAGCTCGAGAACACAGTAGCTCACCCTTAACAACATCAATCTTTTGGCAGCCTTGTCTACAAGTGCCAAGATCTAGTCCAAAATCTTACTTTTATGTTGTTGTTCAGCAACAGTGGATGCCAGTACCCGTCTCCACTCCCATTCCTGTTGAAGTAACCTCAATAGCTCATCTCTTTGATGGCAACATGAAATTTCTAGTTCTCAATACTTTTCCTCCAACTTAGTGATACAAAACATCATAGGCGTCATTTTTCTTCGCTGGCCCACAAGGATATAAGCTCCAAACATCGGACTAGCACACCTCCCAAGGACTATCCTACACTACACACCCACTGTTCCCTACGCGTAATGAGATAAATATCTTTAACAAACTTCGATAATAGAGGATGCAAGCTCCAAACATTGGACTAGCACGCCTCCCAAGAATTGTCCTACATTACACACCCATCACTCCATATGCGTACTGAGATAAAGATCTTTAACAAACTCCAATAATTCCCCAAGAGCACTCAGGTTTTCATGAATGATAGTTTTCAAGTCATTATACCGAGGAATGGAAGAAACACCTCTCCCGGAGCGTAAATTATCACACTCTCCTAGCTCCCCACACTCATCCTTAGGATCATCCACATCTAATGTAGTCTGACTTACGATGGGGAACTCATATGTTATATCCCTAAGCCGAGACATCATTGAATCTTTCAAAAAAAATCTTGGAAGGACAGAATATCTGAAGTTGACCCGATACCAAAATTGAAGGAATATATATTCGGGTTATACATGACAAGAACCTAGAGAACAATATGAAGAAAACAAATCAATAAAAACACTATCGTTTTACCCTCTACAGCAGGCAACTTGGGACTACCAACCCAATTATTATCTATATTGAACCTATAATGTGGGAGTTGTAAGTTGGTTGACAAAGGGTAGATTTGCAAATTTAATAAAGTTGCTCAGTTATCCTTTATTCTCCGGCCCTGTTGTGTAAATTTCGAATTCTCCAGGATAACTTCGCCTCTGTGTCAGAAGGCAATCAAATTTTCTCCTCAAATTATGGAATTTGTCAGACTGCCATATCTAAGAAGAAGCTTCCGCACGATGTGACCCTTCAATCGTTAGCCCTCTGCTTCTCTAATATATCTGAATTATATCTGAATTCATGTTACCTTCTTCCTGGCTGACTACTTCTTCTCATGCTTCTCATGTTTTCGGTCGATAATGCTATTGTGATAATGCTTTGATGAATTCTTTTTTGTTTTCAATTTGACCGCCTGAGACGCGCGTGGTTGATTTCCAGTGCTTTTGCTGTTATTGTTACTGTGCGGGGATGGTGGCGACAGTGGTGAGTGGAGTTTGTTCGAAGATTCCTCCGGAATGCGCTGTGGAAAAGTCGTGCTTCCGCCTCAGCTTTCGTCGCCAGACGCACTCCGTGGGGCCTAGCCGGGGCGGTTCTAGGTGGAGGAGGTCGGTGATTGCATGTTTGGCATTTAGGAAAGCTGCAGAGTTCGACGCGACAGTTTTGAGCACCTCCAGTGGCGGGGGAGGAGGAGAAAGGAGAGAGGCTGCTTTGAAGATACCGCTAGGTTAAGGGGTGGTTCTATTTTATGAGGCTAAGGCATCTTCTCTTCGTTTTAGTTCTTGATTTTGTTGTTACTAGTGTTTTTTAGGACTGAAAAATGTGAGTTCCTTTGATGATCATATATACTCCTTCTCCTCATTCGCCACTTTTTATCTCCCAATTCTGCCATTTCTTGTCTTCTCTGTCTACCCTTTCATCCCACTTTATTGATACTCTAATCTGTTTTTCTGTTTTTGTTCGCTTTTCCATCCTTTGAGAAGAACCCTATAGTTTTTTAGTTGTTTTTGGGTGTGCTTGGTCTTTGATTTTGATATGGGAGCTGAAAAGATGCTATTTTTGGTGCAAAAGATGCTATCTTGGATGTTTTTGA
>JAULKM010000008.1:16793897-16808125 GCA_032355605.1 Rubia tinctorum
TTATGCTGATCTAAAATCCTAGCTACTATTACATTACTTAATGTTGCTACTACTTAAAATAGGAACCATACAACCACTTATTTAGCACTTCTCTTTTTTTATTTAGTTTTCATTAAAAGAGCATATCTGCCAGATACGTCTTCACTGGTTGATTTAGGTAATTCCGTGCAAGGGGGCGACTGAAATCCCTGCAATTCCATGAGAGAACTCTCATGTTTGCTGCGGTGGCTGATTTGGGACAGCCACTGACGAGCCCACATGAGAATCAAGTAGCAGGTTGGTTATGACATTCAACTGATTTGTACCCGACAAATTGAAAATACCTGAATCAATATTCGCTAGATCAGGAGTTTTTGCCTTTTTGGAAGGACCTTCATTTTCTTCAAGGTGGACCTTGTTCTTCATTTCCGGACAGTTTCTCTTCAAATTTTTGAGGCCAGTGACCTTGAACTGAGCCCATTATTCCTTGATATCCTTCTTTTGAGTCTGCAACATAGGTTTGTCCCTGGTAGTTGTGAACTCTTTGAACTGAAATCTACACTTCTTGGTGCTCTGGTCAGCTGAATCTTCTTTAATAATCCCAAGTTTTCTCTTCCTCTCTTCTCACATGATCTTCCTTTTTTGGCACTTTGATACTTCATTGAAGCCCAAGGATCTCTATTCCTTTTAAAATCCCAAGTGATTGTTGTAGCATTCTCTGAGGGGCTGTGATTAAAGGGACATCTTGTAAAATCAAAGTGAATTCTTCTACTTTCACTGGCTTCTCAACCTGCAAACCTGTTGTCATTCCCCTCAGAGACTTGATTTTCAGAGCTCAATCCGAACTGTGGGACAACCTCTAATTTTCAATTCATGCAGGAGTTGTTGCTCCATTACAACAACTTGACCATCAAGACCCGGTAGTATTGGTTCTTCATCATCTCCTTCAAATAGTTGAGCCACCATATCTTGATAATTCTGCTGAACCTTCAACTCTATAAGGGTTGTACAACCTCTAATGCTTGATCCACGCTTATTGAGTGTTGCATGTCAATTATCATGGAAAACTGAGTTGTATCATGCATTTGTAAATTAATATTCAGTATATTAAATACATGTTCCATTACTGAGTGTGGTAACGCCTGGTGTTGCTCCTCTATGATATGATCTTGAACTCCAATGAGATCCATGATGAGATACAACATATTATGGTCCTCGTTTGCTTCATAAGTCGCTTGAACAAGCAAATAAGTATTCTCATTATTATCTCTTAAAGACCCTCGTGCTGATGATTCTCCAATATAGAATTTTTGGGTTCCTCCTCCATTTGTGTTAAGAAATGGCTCTGCTAACTGAGGTGTGAAGCCCGGAGGATACGAGAGGTTTTTGTCATGCTGTCCTCTAGTAGTGAATGCATATATGTATCTTACAAACAAGAGACCTTCATCCACAATAACATAGAACTTAAATCCCTTAAAAAGAGAATTTGCCTGTGAATGGAAGATATTCTACTGATCGTCCACAACCTCTAATGCTTGATCCACGCTTATTGAGTGTTGCATGTCATTTATCATGGAAAGCTGAGCTGTATCGTGCATTTGAAAATTAATATTCGATATATTAAATACATGTTCCATTACTAAGTGTGGTAACTTCTGGTGTTGCTCCTCCATGATATGATTTTGAACTCCAATGGGAACCATGATGAGCTACAACATATCCCAGTCCTCATTTGCTTCATTAGTCGCTTGAACATGAAATAAATATTCTCATTATTACCTCTTAAAAACCCTTGTGCTGATGATTCTCCAATATAGAAATTTTGGGCTCCTTCTCCATTTGTGTTAAGAAATGGCCCTGCTGCCTGATGTGTGAAGCTTGGAGGATATGAGATATTGTTGTCATGTTGTCCTCTAGTAGTGGTTGCACATCTGTATCTTACAAACGAGAGATCTTTATCCATAATCACAGAGAACTTAAATCCCTTAACAATAGAATTTGCCCGTCAATGGAAGATATTCCACTGATCGTCCACAACCTCTAATGTTTGATCCACGCTTATTGAGTGTTGCATGTCATTTATCATGGAAAGTTGAGTTGTATCATGCATTTGTAAATTAATATAAGGTATATTAAATACCTTTTCCATTACTGAGTGTGGTAACTTCTATTATTGCTCCTCCATGATATGATCTTGAACTCCAATAAGATCCATGATGAGATACAACATATTCCGGTCCTCATTTGCTTCATTAGTCACTTGAACAGGAAAATACGTATTCTCATTATTACCTCTTAAAGACCCTTGTGCAGATAATTTTCAAATATAGTTTTTTTTGGGCTCCTCCTCCATTTATGTTAAGAAATTGCCCCGCTGACTGAGGTGTCAAGCCCGGAGGATACAAGAGGTTGTTGTCATGTCGTCCTCTAGTAGTGATTGTATAGCTGTATCTTACAAACGGGAGACCTTCATCCACAACAACAGAGAACTTAAATCCCTTTAAAATAGAATTTGCCCATGAATAAAAGATATTCCACTGATTGTCCACAACCTCTAATGCTTGATCCATGGTTATTGAGTGTTTCATGTCATTTATCAGGGAAAGCAGTATCATGCATTTGTAAGTTAATATTCAGTATATTAAATACATGTTCCATTATTGAGTGTGGTAACCTCTGGTGTTGCTCCTCCATGATATGATCTTGAACTCCAATGAGATCCATGGTGAGATACAACATATTCTGGTCCTCATTTGCTTCATTAGCCGCTTGAACATGAAAATAAGCATTCTTGATATTACCTTTAAAAGACCCTTGTGCTGATGATTTTCCAATATAGAAATTTTGGGCTCCTTCTCCATTTGTGTTTTAAAAAATGGCCCTGCTGACTGAGGTGTGAAGCCCGGAGAATACGAGAGGTTAATTTCATGTCGTCCTCTAGTAGTGATTGTATATCTGTATCTTACAAACGGGAGATCTTCATTCACAATAACAGAGAACTTAAATCCTTTAACAATAGAATTTGCCCTTGAATGGAAAATATTCCACTGATCGTTCACAACCTCTAATGCTTGATCCACGCTTATTGAGTGTGACATGTCATTTTCAATGGAAAGCTGAGCTGTATCATGCATTTGCAAATTAATATTCGCTATGTTAAATACCTGTTCCATTAATGAGTGTGGTAACTTCTAGTGTTGCTCCTCCATGATATGACCTTGAACTCTAATGAGATCCATGATGAGATAAAACATATTCTGGTCCTCATTTGCTTCATTAGTCGCTTGAACATGCAAATAAGTATTCTCATTAATACCTCTTAAAGACATATGTGCTGATGATTTTCCAATATAGAAATTTTGGGCTTCTCCTCCATTTGAGTTAAGAAATAACCCTACTGTATGAAGCCCAGAGGATTTAAGAGGTTGTTGTTATGTTGTCCTCTAACAGTGATTGCATATCTGCATCTTACAAATGAGAGACCTTCATCCACAATAACATAGAACTTAAATCCCATGACAATAGAATTTACCCGTGAATGGAAGATATTCCATTGATCGACCACAACCTCTAATGCTCGATCCACGCTTATTGAGTGTTGCATGTCATTTATCATGGAAAGCTGAGTTGTATCATTCATTTGTAAATTAATATTTTGTATTTAAATACATGTTCCATTACTGAGTGTGGTAACTTCTTGTGTTGCTCCTCCATGATATGATCTTGAATACAATGAGATCCATGATGAGTACAACATATTCTGGTCCTCATTTGCTTCATTAGTCGTTTGAACAAGCAAATAAGTATTCTCATTATTACCTCTTAAAGACCCTAGTGCTGACAATTCGCCAAAATAGAAATTTTGGTTTCCTTCTCCATTTGTGTTAAGAAATGTCCCTGCTAACTAAGGTGTGAAGCTCGGAGGATACGAGAGGTTGTTGTCATGCTGTCCTCTAGTAGTGATTGCATATTCGTATCTTACAAACGGGAGACCTTCATCCACAATGACAGAGAACTTAAATCCCTAAAAATAGAATTTGCCCATGAATGGAAGATATTCCACTGATCACCTACAACCTTTAATGCTTGATCCACAATTATTGATTGTTGCATGTCATTTATCAGGGAAAGCCGTGCTATATCATGCATTTGTAAATTAATATTTGGTATATTAAATACCTGTTCCATTACTGAGTGTGGTAACTTCAGGTGCTCCTCCTCCATGATATGATCTTGAACTCCAATGAGATCCATGATGAGGTACAACATATTTTGGTCCTCATCTGCTTCATTAGTCACTTGAACATGCAAATAAGTATTCTCATTATTACCTCTTAAAGACCCTTGTGCTGATGATTTTCCAATATAGAAATTTTGGGCTCCTCCATTTGTGTTAAGAAATGTCCCTGCTAACTGAGGTGTGAAGCCCGGAGGTTACGAGAGGTTGTTGTCATGCTGTCCTTTAGTAATGATTGCATATATGTATCTTAAAAACGTGAGACCTTCATCCACAATAACAGTGAACTTTCCCGTGAATGGAAGATATTCACGTGCTTCATTCTCTTTAGATCTGAATGGATGGACCCGCAGTGAATCAGAGAACATCTCCATGGAGTTATCATAAATAACATCCATCCCGTGCTTCACAAAAATGACTAAACACAACATTGTTCACAAAATTCTCCAAATCCATATCATCCACAATGTTGCATCTCGAAGCCGAATGACCTAGCATGCCACACCTCTTACAATAATTGATCACCTTCTCATACGCACATGCAATCCAATATTGATGATCATCTAAATCCTGGAGGTAAAATCCTGGGATCAGTGGCTGAGTAGGGTCAATCCAAACACTTGCCTTCAAGTATTTGACATTCATGTTATCCCTGAAGGTGGTGATGACACACTCAACATCACCAATCATTCCCGCCAAATCCTTCCTAGCTACTTGGCTAATCATAACCGTAGTTATATTATATAGCCTGATCCAGACTAAAATCTTAGTCACCTGAATGCTAGCCAATGGGTACACATCTTCATAGCATCTAAGACAGAGTAGCCCACCATCTAGACTAGTTTGGCAAAAGAAAAAGCTCATCGCATTTTAGTTTTTTGCACAAAGCCTAATCTCATGTAAACCCACTCAAGCCCACCGATATAGGTGTGTTAGTGAAGTGGTTCTTTAGAGGTGGTGATGGGAGACTTTTCCTCTAGAGTCTATGGGGGGTTGGTCGCTAAATGTCATAGACAGTGGAGAATGATTGGAAGTCAACCACATGTCGTAGATTATTTTTTAACAACGCCCATCTTTTTGACAACTTCCGGCCGTGTCTTTACTCCACAAAAAAAGTTGAATTTTATCTTGACAACTTCCACTGCTTCGCATGACTCGCGTGTTTGCCTAAAATGCCGCCGGTCACCTTTTGTTTTGCTGAAAAATATACCGTCAATTTGAATGTCAAAATCGTTAAATTTATACATAATCAACGAGCACATTTGTCCGATATTATGCATTTTATAAAATGATGATACACAACTAATTTAATCATGCTCAATTCTAATTTATTAAAAAAAAATACAAAATGTGCATACATTGTTAAAAATCCATAGACTTTGGTATAACCGTATAAGTAGTAAATACAAAGCGTGATGTAATGGTACTTGTTATAAAATATTTGTACCACGGTGTAAAGTGGTAATCTAAATTGAGTTATGTGTTATGTAATCAAGAACAAGAACTAATGGAAGCAAATAAATGTGATTAAAGGAGGAGAGTGTATAATTTGGATACCTCACTTTACACTTGCATTTACATATCTCATAAAGCAATCTCTTAAAGAAGAGAAGTTTCAAGTTCATTAATACCATAACTAAATGAACATTCACTTTGATTCATAACATTCTCCCTTTAATGTTCATTCCTGGAATAATGCCTCGTTAAAACCTTACTAGGAAAATCTAGTGTGAAAAAAAACCCAGTGAAGGAAAAAGAGTACATCTTCCATTGGAGCACACTACCTCATTGAAAATTTTACCAGGAAAACCCAGTGTGAAAAACCACGGGTAAGGGAAAAAGAGTATAGTGTATAGTTCCACCTCTTAAGCATATCAATTACTATTTCTCAATCGCTGCATTCCAATCTTGTGCACCAACTTTTCAAATGCTGATGTCGGTAGTGATTTAGTGAAGAGATCTGCCACGTTGTCACTGGAACGAATCTGCTGAACATAAATTTCACCATTCCTTTGTAGGTCGTGAGTGAAGAAGAACTTTGGTGAAATGTGTTTCGTTCTATCTCCTTTGATGAATCCTTCCTTCGGTTGAATTATACAAGCAGCATCGTCTTCAAACAAAGTGATGGGAATGGTCATGTCCAATTTCAAACCACAAGTTTCTCAAATATGGTGAATTATAGATCTTAACCAAACACATCCCCGACTGGCTTCATGAATATCCAATATTTCAGCATGGATAGAAGAAGTGGCAACCATCGTCTTCTTCATGGAACGTCATGATATAGATGTTCCTACACATGTAAATAAATAACTCATTTGCAATCGAGCTTGGTGGGGATCAGATAAATATCTAGCATCTGCATAACCCACGAGATCACTATTAAGTGACTTAGGGTAGTAAAGTCCCAAGTCAATCGTACCCTGAAGGTATCGAAATATTTTTTAATACCATTCCAATGCCTTCGTGTAGGAGAAGAACTATATCTTGCTAATAAATTCACTGCAAAAGCTATATCAAGGTGAGTATGGATTTCCAAATACATCACAACCCCAGTAGCGCTGAGATATGGTACTTCTGGACCAAGTAGTTCTTCATCATTTTCACAAGGTCAAAATGGATCATTTTTCACATCGAGTGATCTCACAACCATCAGAGTGCTCAATGGATGTGTTTTATCCATATATAACCGTTTTAGCACTTTAGCGGTGTAATGAGACTAGTGCAAAAAACTTTCATATTTAAAATGTTCAATTTGCAGTCCAAGACAAAAATTTGTCTTCCCAAGATCCTTCATTTCAAGTTATCTTTTCAAATATTCAGGAACATTTTGGATCTCTTCAGGAGTTTCAAACATATTCAGGTCATCAACATAGACTGCGATCATAACAAATTTTAAACCTGGCCGTTTTATGAATACACAAGGGCAGATCGGGTCATTTTGATAACCTTGTTTCATTAGATATTCACCAAGGGAATCATACCACATGCGTACAACTTGTTTCAGCCCATATAAAGATCGACTCAACTTGATTGAATAAAGTTCTTGAGAACCGAAATTACATTCCTCTGGATATTGCAATCATTCTGGAATTTTCATATAAGTATCATTATCAAGTGAACCATACAAATAGGTAGTCAATACATCCATTAAAAGCATTTCAAGGGATTCATTTGATGCTATATTAAGAAAATAACGAAAAGTATTTGCATCCACCACGGGAGAATACGTCTTCTAATAATCAATACTCGGTCTCTGGAAAATACAAGCCGTGCCTTATAGTGCACAATTTCATTATTCTCATTTTGCTTACGCACAAAGACCCATTTATAACCCACGGGCCGCACATCTTCAGGTGTGCGTGATATTTTTTTAAAAAACTTTCCATTTTCCCAAAGAATTCAATTCCAGTTGGATTGCATATTTTCATTTTGGCCAATAATTTCTACAAATTCATTCCTCAACATATGTTGGCTCATGATCCTCGTTATCATTCATTATGGCACATGCTGCAACATATATAAATTTATCGTCGACGCCGATTTTGCATCGGTTCTATTTTACAACTGACATGACATAGTTAATCGAGAACTCTTCATTATTGATATTATGGGGTATCCAATTTTCTTTAGGAATTTATTTTCCAGTCATGTCGTAAGATTCTTCTGAAATTTTAGAAAATTCTTCAGGAATTTTCACATCTTTTTTGTCATCTGCAATGTTTGCTCCTTTTTGCTTACGAGGATTTTTGTCTTTTGAAACAATTGGCCTATCTCTTTTCAATTGTTCCTTTATCTCATTTCCAATAGTAGGTTGTCCTTTAAGGACATCAATTCTAACAAAAGCATTAATAACCGACACATTTGATTTTTCCACACGTTTTAGGTCAATAAAATAATCTGGCAATTGATTTGCTAATCTTTGCAAATGAATTATCTTTTGAACTTCTAGTTCACATTTCTTTGTATGAGGATCAAAATTAGATAAAGATAATTCATTCCAGCTTATTTGCTTTACCAACTATATTTTCTCTCCCACTAATGTTGGGAAAACTGACTCGTTGTAATGACAATCAGCAAAGTGAGTAGTAAACGAATCTCCCATCGTTGGTCCAAGATATTTAATAATTGACGGAGATTCGTACCCAACATGTATTCCCAATCTTCTCCGAGGCCCCATCTTTGTGTCTTGTGGTGGCAATTGGTACATATACCGCACATTAAAAAAATTCTAGGATGAGATTTGTTTGATTCCTATCCAAAAACCATTTATTGGGTAAAAAACTCACTATAATTTGTTGGCCTGATGCAAACTAGTGTCGTTGTATGAAATAGAGCATGACCCCAAGCTGACACTGGAGTTTAGTTCTCAACAACATTGGCCAATTACTTGAAGGCGTTTAGTGAACGATTCAGTTAGACCACTCTGCTTATGAACGTGAGCTACAAAATGTTCAACATTAATTCCAATGGATATGCAATAATCATTAAAAGATTGGGTAAATTCACCAGCATTATCAAGATTTTTTTACTTATATTGTGATTAGGAAAATGCGCACGTAATCGAATTATCTCCGTAAGTATTTTTGCAAATGCCAGATTGCGGGTGGATAATAAGAATACATGTGACCATTTCGTAGATGCATCAATTAAGACCATGAAATATCGAAATGGTCCACACGGTGGGTTAATGGGCCCGCATATATCATCATGTATGCGTTTTAAAAATGCAGGAGATTCGATACGGATTATCACTGGTTATGGCCTTATATTTAACTTCCCTTGAGAGCAGACTGTACACAAGAATTAACTAGATTGAAGAATATTTTTACTCTTTAAACTATGACCTTGTGAATTCTCTATTATTCTGTGCCTCATTATATAACCGGGATGGCCTAACCGGTCATGCCAAATAGTAAATTCATCAACAAGCTTCTCGTTTGTGGTGTATATTTCAATAGCAGTAATAAATGAGCAATATAAACCGAAGGAATAAGAAAGTAACTTTTCCAGTATTGTCTTCTTTCCAGAATTCGTACTCGTAATGTATAATAATTCACGGTTACCTTCATTGCCAGTTTCAATATGGTATCCGTTTCTACAAATATCCTTAAAACATAACAAATTTCTTTGAAGGTTTGGAGAAAATAATGCATTAGTAATGCAAAAATTTATTCCTCCGGGTAATATCGTTGCTCTCCTGGAACCTTCAATTATTTTGGCACTACCAGAGATAGTACTCACATTCACTTTTTTCAGAACTTAGAAAATATTTCTTATTCTTGAGTATGGAGTGCGTTGCTCCCCTGTTTGCAAGACGTAATTCGTTGTCGTCGAACACAGAAATTTCCGTAGTTTTCATCAGATAAAAAAATTTAAATTAGATTTTGTTTTCATGAATACATTGTAATATTTATAAGTTTAAAATTTATTATATTAGAAAATTTCATTTTTTTAGTATTTTCGCGTGAACCACCATATGGGTGGCCGATAGAGGAATGTACAACATTTAGAGAAGTGAAATAAGTCAAGTTATTTTCAAGATCACAAAGCATATTCATCATAAATGATCATTATATTTTATGTTAATTATTTCTGATTCAGGATAGAGATCGACTAAATACTTTGGCGTACTTCATGTACATGTCCAATGACACTTTATGTCATAACGATGTTATTTATTTTGACATCTTTACCACCGTCATTTTCTTTATTTCTTTCCCTCGTCTTGGGGGAGGATACTGTCTTTCGAAGGACATCACCTCTAAAATTTATTCTTCTTCTAGGGAGAGTAAGTACTTTTAAAATTTACTGCATCCACATTCACTTTAGGAAATGGAGCAGGACCAATGAGACAGGTCTTGTAGTTTATTGGCCCCTTATTTTTTTTATGGTATCTTCAAGTCATTTGCTACTGGATGAACTAAATAATTTATTAAGTTAGTATAAATAAAATTCATTCTGATTATATTAAGAGTGATCAAATTGTACAATTCATGAATTCATTACTCCAATAAAATATATTTTATAAATAGAAGAACCCATATACACTTTCTTGATTAGAACTTAAATAAAATAAGGATAGTGAAAATTATATTAAACACAACCTTTTTGTTTTCTTCTTATAAATGTTATTTATTTATTCTTTAGAATTAGTCATATTAATAAAAAATATAAAAAATTAATCTCACCGTACTTATCAAATGAAAACTCTTTAGATTTTCAGATCCCTGTACAATCTCAAAAACTAGCTTGTAAAAACAAAGATTAAATTGCACTCAGGGTAGAGTCTCGTGCTGATAACGTGTTATAAAATATTTGTACCACAGTGTAAAGTGGTAATCTAATTTGAGTTATATGTTAGGTAATCAAGAACAAGAACTAATGGAAGCAAACAAATGTGATTAAAGGAGAAGAGTTTATACTTCGGACATCTCATTTCACTTGCATGGAGTAGTTATTTATACTACTACTCCATACAGTACATGTTTACACATCTCATAAAGCAATATCTTAAAGAAAAGAAGTTTCAAATTCATTAACATCATAACTAAATGAACGTTCACTTTGCTTCGTAGAACTTGATTTTAGAGATGAATCACAATTTTTGAATACGAGAGTTGATAAAAAAAAAGAATACGAGAGAAGGGGGGAAATTTAAATCAAGCCTAATATTATAATAATAACGAGTTTGGGCTGAATATCAAAGCCCAAATATGAAAATTTTGTTACTCTCCTCTCCTTCTGCCCTTCAGTTCTTTGGCTTGGGATTGACGCGCCAAAACTCGCTTATAAATAAAACGGTTGCATATCATTTCGTTTTTCTTGCTGTACTTTGAGAGACAGACTGAGAAAATGGGTATTCTGTGTTTTGTTCTGGATTTGCGATTTCTTCCGCCGTCGTTGGTTCGAGAGCTAAAGCTGGTAACTTCTTCGTTGCGGTTTGGTGAATTCGCAATTCAATCGCATTCAATTTCCAATCGATTTTGTAGGCTACCTAGGTTGCAAACGTTTCATTTATTATTTTATTTGTTTTTTTGGCAGTCATTGTTGCAGCTTGCGAACTACTATGCCGTCTACACTCGGAAGAGTAATGGCGATTCGAGAACTCGATTGAAACCGCTGCCTGATCGGATCGGTCTCTGCTATCTCTTCACGAACCGCATCTCGTGTTCGCCCGAGGTAGTTTTGTGAAATTGCTCATACTCATTGAATCCGTACGGTTTGTAAATGTGCACATTTGGTTAGTATTCTGCCTTATGATATCAGAAAGTATGACCGTGTTTCTGATGCGTCAGTTGAAGTTAGGGTTTCTGGTTGATGTGGTTTTTACATGAACATGTTTGTGTTTATAACTGTATTTTATTATTTGAGAAAGTGAAAATGTTTGAGATGTGTATTTTATTTTTTATGACCAGCTGAAGGTTGCCTACAGTCCGACAGGAGACTTCAATCTTCGTGATTTTCATCATGCGGTGAATAGTTTGCCATCTGATGCGTTAGAGTTTAACGGTTCTGGAGCTCTCTCATTTACTGGTAATGCTGTCTGTGAGAATAGATGAGGTTACTTTTCATTTGTTCATTCCTTCATAGAATGGGTATAGTTCGTTCTTGGTTTTACTCCTTGTTTGATGAGATTTATTTGGTTTCTGTCACAGATCTGAAATTTTCAAGTGTTCTTAATGATCAAGTCTTGTACTCATGGGGGGAACATGATAAACATGTTACACGAAAATTGTATCTTATAAGTTGTTGCATAGTTCAGAATATGGACTTTGAGACAAAAAAAACTTTAATGGTGAGTGAAAGTAGATCAATGTCATTGATTTGTTAATGTCGCAGGGCTGTTACTTTGGCTCTTACCCCAAAGTTTATATTGTCTATGCTAGGACGCAGCAGATAAATGTGTTTCCATCGAGTTTACTTTCATACAGCAAAATTCAGAACAATTGGCGTATAGCACTGAGGATATCAACAACTTCGAAGAGCAAATTGGTGATCTTGAGAATTGCTCATTTCGCTCCTATGTTTCAGGTTAAGCGCTCCCCTTATTGTCAGACCTTCATTTTCTTTTCCTCCAGTCCTCAGTTCAGGTTGAGGAACTGATTCTTGATCATTAATTGATGTTTATAGACCCATCCCTTCAAAGAAAGTGGTCAATTTTTTTAAAAATGATTTTGCAGATTCACATATCTATTCTGGTATGGTTAAACGCTGGTTTCCGGAATTGATAGACGACATGGAAGAACTTCTACAGACTCGATTTGTCTTCAAGTCTAACCTGATAGACAATGTGAACCAGCTGTCATGCAACTTGTATAGATGTTTCTATCCAATAGTTGATGGGTTCAGTTCTTGTCAGGTATAGCTAATGGTACCACTTAGAACCTTTTGGTTGATCAGGCTGTGTGTTACATGTTGTGTTGTGAGAAGAGAAAACAAACAAAGAGGAAAAATGAAAATGACGGAAATTCAATGTCTTAACTAAATTAGTGTCTTAGAACCTCATTAACTGGAGAGCCTGGAACAGAAATTAGTTTCTTAATTATTATTCTTCTATTTCTGCCTTTTCCTATCTGTGTATTTGTGTACCTTCTAGAATGATGAACAACTTAAAGCTGCAATTGCAAACTTAACTCATGGTGTTCTCATATGATTCATTACTATGCACATACTTGATGTCCATGCGAACACAACTTCACATGTTTTCCGCTCGTCTTTATCAACTAAAATAACTTATATATTTATTACATTTGCTCTGCAGAGTTGCAGGTGCCATGGTATTCAAATGGCAGCACCAAATGACCATATTGTCCAGAATTGTTATTGTCCAGTAACTAGACGGCCTCTTGGAGAATTGGATTTGATTGAGAATTCTATGAAGATTGGAGAAAGTACAGTCTTGTTAATGCCTTCCTTTCAGTGCTGTATGCAGCTACCGCACATATCTTTGCCGATGGATTTCACTGTTCTTAAAAGAACCCATATAGGATCACTAAGTGAAGGTAGTCAATGCTGAAATTAATGCTACCCTATTTCAAAACCTATGTCAATTCAAATTTTCCATCTCAGGTCCTATTTTATGATAATTTTTATGGTTGTCAAGACACCTCTTATATCTCTAATACACTTTCACATATTCAAAACACTTCATTTATAAGGAAATCCAACAGTGTAACTGTACGTTGTACATACCTCCATTTTCAACATATATGGAAATCATTTTGTCCCATGGTTATTGCAATTTTATGGGGTTTATTTTGGCCTGTCTTTATCAGATCTTTCCATAGACCATAGCAATTTTTATCATGACAAGTTATACCTTGTAACTATTTTCAATACAGGATTGCATGACAATCCTGCTCTGCTTTGTTTCTTTTAATAGTAAATTATTTAAGTTTCTTCTATGTGTCATTGTACTTTATGATCGAATCTCAATAATGATAACCTTACTTTCAGTAGATATCAATAAAGCATATAAGGCTTATTAAAATTTTTGAATTTTTAGATTAGACATTTTTCGCATGACCATTATTCTTATTGAAGTCACAGTATAGGAATCTCAAGTAACTTACAGCAAGTCAGCTAACTTCCCTTATCCTTTCGACAGCAATTAAATTAAGCTGTTATGATCCTATGAAATTTTCAAATGAACAGTAGCTTCATAAACTGGGGAAACTTGTTTGACTAAACTCCAACTGCATAGTACATGTTTTTAATATTCTCTTCATTTGTTATTGACAGAGGCAATTGTTGGTGCTTCTTATGTTGTTGCATCAACATACGATGAGGACGATGATACAGACAATTCAGAGAAAAACAGTCATCGTAGGGACAAGGGTCTCTCTTTTATTGAATATGATGTTTATCATTCCAGAGAGGGATAACTAGGAGTAATTTTGGTAGATGGTGTGATACTGTAAGCAAGTTTTTGTTTTTTCAGCTGAAAATTGAAGCTCTTCATTTCACCTGTTTGCTGGCAGTTTTCCAGGTGGTCTGTCATCTGCTAAGT
>JAULKM010000008.1:16814150-16832556 GCA_032355605.1 Rubia tinctorum
GCCGCTCGCTAAGGTTGCTGGAGAAGGAGAAGCCACTGCTCGCTAAGGTTACGCCGCTCGCTAAGGTTGCTTAATAGATGTCCTCGACTCCGACTCCACCGCGTTGCTCGACGCTTTCTTACCAGTGATTATGTATTGTTGTGTTTTTTTATTGTTGCTTGTTGTTGGTTCTGATTTTGATGTTGTTGTTTTGTTACAGATCTGGGTCGATTTCTGGCAGCTATTTTTTAGAAGGTCAGAAATAGGTTCCGAGTTCGGAACCTATTTCGGACCCCATCAAAGGCGGTTCTTTGATCGATTTCGATTAAGGGCGAAGCCGTAGAATGTGATTTTAAATTGTTTTCTCTGATTTGATAGAACCGTCTTTAATCACCCCTTCCTCCACTAATGTATTTCTTGTATTTTTTACATTAAAACACATCTTACTATATGTATTTAGCTTATAAATTATAATCTGTAAATGAAAATACAATATTTAAGTATTAAAATGCATAATGATTGTTTCATAAAATTGAAAATAATGCGTATCCTAAGACACTGTCTTTAAGGATTCATCAAATTGCTCTCAATAAAAATTCCCCTTCTCATTTCTATTTATTTCGAAAAAATATTGGATAATAATTCAAATAGACCCAATAAGACTGCCCTGTCTTGGGTGGATATTCAATGTGAAAACATTTTAACCGTTAGGAATAATATCTGATCGGAAAAACTCTCGTCTACTATTTCACATATCATTTTTTCACAGAATTTAAATTAGATTTGTAGATTTTGATACATTAGAATGTTCAGACTAATTATGGTGTTAATTCAATTTAATCAATCTTTACAACATTTTGGAATCTAGAGACAATTTTAAATACTATAAGTGATTTCTATACACCAACGGATGATATTTTTGACAATTAAAATTACTGGTTTTAGTCTCCTAACTTAGGGAAATGTTCTTAATAAGTTAAATGGAGACGAACCAGATCTTTAGTTGGAGAGCATTATTTTCTTTGTTTTGATTGCCTTAAATGTTTGATCAGAAGTGTAGATTGAACATTTTGCGTGTGTTTCATTTGATACTTCATTGTGGTAGGTTTTGATGATAGTTTTGGATCGAACTATTGAAACTACCTTATGGCTACACAGTGAGAACCATTTATTCTTGGTGTATCCTCCTCATTGCCACATAGAGCTTTATTTAGTATGGTAATATACATTAGTGCCTTTGTGTATATCTCTTTTAGCCAAAATGCCCTAAATTAGAATTGTAATATTTAATTAGTCCGTTATAGCAATGAGTTTATCACACATCATATGTTGTAATCGCACATTGTGCAAATTAGAACTTAATAAAAAAAGTGAAAATCCTATAAACTATTTATTAACGGGAAAAAACCCACCGTAACAATGTCATTAGACTTTATCCGTTAAATCAGCATCGGATTATCTCGATATATAAGAGAGTATTCATCGATGGTAAAAATAGCTAAAACTAAGAAAACTTTCTAAGACGCTCTAGTTGTTAGTACTGTAAACTGGCACTTTCACATTCAGCCCAAGACCAATTTTGAAGAATGAAACTTGACTTTTAACTCCATTTTACAAATTAAAAGTTTAGAGGGAGGGTGTCTAGTTTATATGTAAAAATGATTCTCTACTACTTTGAGTGAGTAAGAAGGAGAAGACCCTTAATCACACCACCCTCGACCGCACCGCTCATCTGCACACGACGGGTTGGTTGAAAGAATGATTTCCCGTATTGAATTTTTTATTTATTCATGAGAATAAATAGAAGAATACATCAGAGAGTCGTAAGGTTACTATAACTGACAAGCCCTAGTACACTATTAGATTAAGTCTAACACCCCTCCCCCTCCCACGCTCAAGCAAAGCGTCAGATGCTCCGAGACAAAAAAAACTTGGATTTGAAAAACTCAAATGGAGGACGAAAGAGACCCTTGGTGAAGATGTTTGCAATCTAGAGTGTAGTGGGAACATGAGAAACGCGCACTTGCCAACTGCAACTAACTCCCGAACAAAATGATAGTCAATGTCGATGTGATTCTCCCGGTTGTGAGCAACTATATTCTGAGCCAAGAAAATCGCTCTATTGTTATCGCATAACAGAAGTGGAGAACCAGAAAGCGAAACATGAAGATCTCGCAGAAGATGAGTCAGCTCGACAACCTCGAAAGTCATGTTGGCAAGAGCACGATACTCAGACTCGGTGCTGGAACGAGAAACAGTGGGCTACTTTTTGGCACTCCAGGAAACAAGGTTTCCACCAAAAAAGGCAGCATAACCATAAGTGGAACGCCGGATCTCAAGATCGAGGGCCCTGAAGATACTGAATAACCATGCTGACCACAAAAGCCAAATCTGGACGAGTAATAGTCAAATACTAGAGAGCCCTGACCAGAGAACGATAGAGTGTCGGATTCTGGGATAGAGGACTGGTGGTGCCGTGGAGCTGAGAACCGGACACAAATTGAGTGGAAACAGGAGCCACAATAGACATCCTAGCACGATTAAGAATATCCCTGGCGCACTTGGACTGGCCAATAAGGAGACCCGAAGAAGTGGGTGAAACTTCCAAGCCAAGGAAGTAATGAAGAGCACACAAGCTCTTAATGTGAAACTCCCTGAAGAGTCGAATCGTGACATGTAAGAATGATGTCATCTACTTAAACCAAGTACAACAACGGTGATCCCCGAGACAAAACAAATAGAGACGTGTCAACCGAGCTACACTGAAAACTGAGCTGAACTAAGTAGGTGCTAAAACGCTGAAGAAACCAAGCCCAGGGGGCTTACTTGAGACCATAAATGGCCTTCCACGAGCTACGGGCATAATCTGGGTGAAGCGGGTCCTTAAAGACAAATGGTTGCACTATATAAACTAGAGAATCGAGCACGCCGTTGAGAAATTCATTCTTGACATCCAGCTGATGAAGAGGCCAGGAGCGCATAGTGGAAATAGCAAGAATTGTACAAACGGTAGAGGCTTTTACCACGGGACTGAAGGTGTGATCAAAGTAAAAAAAACCAGGGATCTGTGAAAAACCTTGCACCATGAGACGGGCCTTATGGCGATTAATCGTGTTATCGGGATGATACTTTAGCTGATAGATCAACTTAAAGCCACAATGTTGACATCTGATGGTCGAGGAACCAAATCTCAGGTGTGCTATCCACGAAGATCCGTCATCGCATTATTCATAGTTGAAACCCAAGTTGATCCTGAAGGTTCAAGCGATAATTTTTAGGTTCTGTCTATGCAAGCAAAGCAGCAAGAAGACCACGAGCAGCAATATCATAATAATATCTTTGCTAAATAAACCAGTCGCAGACTGAGTAACCATCCGATGAGTTTGAGGCCGAGGTGGATAAACCAGGGGAGCAGCCACGACAGGCGAAAGGGCCAGTGAAGGGGGTCGGTGAGGTGGTTGGTGAACTGGGTGAGCTGGTTGATGAAGAGAGGGGTGGATTAGGATACATTTGAGTGGCCGTTGTATGGTCTGAGTTGGCAAAGCAGACAGAACAAGGTGTCATAGTTAGTGAGGACGATAGCATCGATGAGCCAAGAGGGCTAACAACTGAAATAACAAGCCGAGTAGGAGGAGATGCTACCATTGAAGAAGCAGGAACATCACCTGATTCATCAACGAGATCAAAAAAAATGTAGAGACATCTAGAGAGAACGAATATACTTAAGTAGAACCATTGGTATAAGGGAAGGAAGTATTGTCAAACCGAGCATGTCTGGTGACATATATCTTTCCACATGTAGGGTCCAAACATCGATATCCCTTGTACTGGGAGTTGTACCCAAGAAAGATACAGGAAAAACTGCGATGAGCGAGTTTGTAAGCTGCATATGGGCAAAAATAAGGGTATACACGATAACCAAATATATAGAAGTTCGTTTATCTGGGAACCTGACCATTAATAACTTCATATGGTGATCGTCCACCAAGAACATGAGTGCTTGCCGATTTATGCTATAAGAGACTACAGCACAGACGTGAGGCCAGTGGGAGAGAGGGATATGGGAGTGGTATAACATAGACAAACCCATCTCAGCAATGTGGCTATTCTTTCGCTCATCCCAACCATTATGCTCAGGAGTATACGGGAAAGAAATATGATGGTGAATGTCTTTTGTCTGAAAGTGAGAGCGTAAGCGACCAATTACGTAATCAGTTCCCCCCATCACTCTAAAAAAATCTTGATGGTGGAAGAGAACTGGTTCTCCACAAAAACATTAAAATGGCGATAAACATCCCAAAAATCATATCTGTGGGGCAGTGGGTAAAACCAAAAGAGTCGGGAATAATTATCAAGGAAAATAACATAGTATGAGAAACCATCAGCAGATAAAATAGGAGACGGTCCCCATAAGTCACAATGAACTAGATCAAGTACCCTAACAACACATTTATCATTTGTATAAAAAGATAAACACTTCCCTTAGGTTTTGGCAAAATTGATGAGACGGATAAAGATCTAGAAGCTCGCAAACCAGAAATAACAGAATGTTGAACATGACAAAGTCTAGCATGCCAGGTTTCAAAAGACGCACGCGACTTATATGATTTCACGGTAGATAACAAAGTAAATGTACCATAGTCTAAAACATAAAAACTATCATCAATATGACCGTGGTCCAAGGTTTCCCTGGTGATTTTATATCGAATAATAAATGAGTGATCATTAAAGTGGATGGCATAGTTTAAATCCCTAGTTAATTTGCTAATGGAAAGAATTTTTTTAGTGATATCAGGCACAATAAGTACATCATAAAGTGGCAGAGAATTAGAAATCTGAGAATCACCGACATGAGTAATAGAGAGGTGAGAACCATTACGAATATAGACGAGGGAAGAACCATCATAAGGTGTCACTTAATCAACGGCAGTGGAGGACGATGCCATGTGTTTTGTGGCACCATAGTCTACAATCCACTTGGAGTCATTGTGTCGTCGATCATGAGAAAAGGTTTTATGTCTCAAGATATCACACCGTCGAGAACTAAAATGGCCTTATCACAAAGGAAAATTATGAAATCAGTAAGACTAATTTTTTTCCAAAAGACCATCAGGCGTGTGTACTTCACGAGCAGAGAGGATCTGGCGCACGTGGATCTCACTTGCACATGTCGAAACACGTAGGTATAACCTGGCATGCATGGATCTCACACGCCAAAGTTGGTTGTTGGACGGGGACGTTGCACAAAATGATGAACTGCTAGAGACTCGCAACTGCCGGAGAGAAATACTATGAGGAGAAGAATCTGAAGCCAAACCAAAAAAAACTTCGCTGCTAGACAACGTGCAGCTACAGGAGAACACCACTGGGATCGGAGAAAATGGCCGACCGGTTGGAAAGGAATGCCGCTTGGACTGAAGAAGATGGCCACTGGACTAAGATGTCGTTGTCGTGGGTCTTCGCCAAAAAATTGAGACCAAGACGAAGAGGAAAGAAATTAAGCTGGACTGCATGCCATAAGTTCGTCCGCCGATGTTTGAACTGAAGTATTGTCAGAAATAAAAGGAAAGAAAAGGAAGAAAGAGAGGGAGAAGAGAAAAGAAAGCAAAGGAAAAAATAATTTAGAATCAGGCTTGTTCTGATAACATGAAAGAATGATTTCTCATAATGAGTTTGTTACTGATTCATGAGAATAAATAGCAGAATACATCAGAGAGTCATAAAGTAACTACAACTCTAATTCTAACAAACCCGAGTCCTCTATTTGACTAAGTCTAACAGTGGTTATATTAGGGATTTTTTTGTGACGAATAATGTGAGAGTCCAACATTATGAGATTTCTTAGTTTATGAACAAATACCCTATTTTCCTAGACTTCTTAGATTTTTCCTATTTGAGAGTCCAGCATAATACAAAACCCTATTTTCCTCCACATTTGAAAATTAAGTATCGGTCCGAATCTGAATGAATAAGGGACTCGGTTTTGATGTTAAATGGTTTTTAAAATCTGAAATGGTAAAAATGATTTTAATTTTTCAGTCCAAGGTTGTCTGAACTTATTGGGTCTAACGGTTCCGTTTTTTACTCTGTCAATAGTCGTTTTAATTTTTAGTCAATCAAAACGAAGAGTTGAACTGTTTTCCACGTTCCATTTTTTGAGGTTTGGTGGTTGACCTATATGCCTATAAAAGGCAAATCTGCGAGCAATTCCAAGCACGATGCAATCAATTTTCTTCTCTACTCTCAACTACTTTCGAAAACATTCTAATTTTTAGCGTAATACTTACGAGTTCCTCATCCGCTACTTGAGTGCACGAGTAACGAAGGCTCTGTATATTGAGGAACGAAAGATTGGGTTGAACCTTACACTACGGTTTATAGGCGAATTACGTTTCAAATACATTGATTTATCACGTCTATAGTTTCACTTTCAAACAAAATCCTTGCTTCTAAAATCCATTTTCGAAACTACATTTTTTTATACCCCATGCTTTGAAAACTATTGAATATAGATTCCTTTTCGTGCGTTGCTACACATCTTTTACCAACACTAGTCCGTCTGTTCCTATATATGAACTTCCAATAAAAATAACTAAATAAGAGAAAACTTTCTAATACTATTTTTTATACTTAATTATGTATTAGTCTATTATATGTACTTCCAATTAATGCATCATGCATGCATTTTCAGTAATTAGACATTTCTTAATCTACCTCACTTACGTACTTGATTCGTCTTTCTCTCCCAGATTTGACTTTTATACATGCCTAACCCTTCGTCCTGGGATGTTGACATTGGCAATTCCATCATATCAATGCTATATTGATCTTTCGCAATATATGAATGAATTAGGCCAAACAGTACTCTTCCTACGATATTATTCAACACTGACAGCACTTGTTAATCAACACTGACAGCACTTAACAATTGATATTAAAATGTGGAATAATTATTGTATCTCTAATATGAATATTTTGTTTTTATTTGAATATTACATCTTAAACTTAAATATTATATTTTTAAACTTAAGCATGTGTATTTTTATACAACATTTCGTGTATTTTTACATATACATCTTATTAAATATTTATTTATATTTTATAATATTTAAATAAAAATATAGCATTTAAATTAAATATATTTTCTTTTTGCAAAATTTAACCTGAATATTAGGCTCTGTTCAGTTCAGCTGAAACGGGGTTGAGTTGAGTTGAGCTGAATTTATTGGAGTTGAGAAGAGGTGAGAAGAGTTGAGAAGAAATGAGTTGACTTGAGTTGACTTGATTGAAGTTGAGATGAATTAAGATGAGCTAAGAAAAACTGAGGAGAGTTGAGGAGAGTTGAGAAAAGCTGAGTTGAGTTGAGTTGAGCTGATTGGAGTTGAGTTGAGCTGATTGGATCGGAGCTGAACTGATTATAGCTAAACTAAATTGAATTAATTGACGATGAGCTGAAATGAACCAAAACAAACTAAACTAAATCAAAATGAAATGAGCCGATTCTAATTGAAATTAACTGAGTCAAACTGAAATGAATCAAATTGATTGAATCAAACTGAAATGAATCGAGACAACTGAACCTGATCAAACTAAAGTGAACTAAATTGAATTGAACTAAATTGAATCAAAATGAACCGAAATGCATCAAAATGAACCCAACTGAATCAAGTTGAAGTGAAATGAATCACGTGAAACTGAACTAAAACAAACTGAAGTGAACTTAGTCTAACGGAACTGAACTTAATTAAAATGAACCAAACTAATTCTACCTGAACTAAACTGAATAAAACGTAACTGAACAAAAATTAATTAAAAGAAGATAACGGTTAAATTATATTACATATTAATAATTAATTATGATATAAATAATAATGCATGTGAATTAAACAATTTATTTAAAAATTAATATATAATGTAAATTTTACGATGTAATTATAGAATTCGAATACTGGTATTATCGAGTTTGAAGTGAAATAAAATATGTTTTTTATAATTGAAAACATTTCACAAATAAAATAAATAAAATTATTAATAATATGGTGTTTATGTGAAATATATTATATTAATTAATTTAAAATTTTAGATAATAAGGAACGCGAGACTACAAATTTAGGGTTGATTAACAAAGTTTTTATAACCAACTAACTCCATATACCTTATACCATATGTGTATGATAATTCGACATGTTGCTACAATATATACCCTCGGTGTTGGTAGTATGAATGTAAACGAATACAATATTGGTACTATTGTGCCCAAGATGCATATATACTTCCATAATTTACTACACTAATTAATAATTTAGATAGAATTTATCAATGATAATTATATGTCTTTTCTCATTATGTACACAAGGTTGAAATACCTATTTAAACCATGAGATTGGCCAAGGAGTTACAAATTTACACATATTTGCTGAAGATTGCAAACGTACTATGTGAGAAGTGCGTAATAATATAGTTTTGCAAATTTAGAACTCTATTGGAGGCAATGACGAAGAGCAGAGTGCCGATAAAGAAATATGAAGAAACAACATTTGCTCTAAGTTTCATATTCAAATAGATAAAAAGAACTTTCTAAATTAAAAATATTTAAATGGAGTTGAAAGTAAATTATCTAAAATTATTAGAGTTGAATTGAGTTGTTTAGAGCTGAAAATAGCTGAGTTAAGTTGATTGGAGCTGAAAAGAGTTGAGTTGAGTTGAGAAGAGCTGAGAAAAGTTGAGAAACGCTTAGAAGAGTTGAGAAAACACTACAAAAAAATATTCCAGTAGTGATGCATATTTTGTGATATGTGAGGAAATGTCACAATATTTGATCCACCTTCAGGTGTCACTAAATATTTATGAGATGTGCGAATGTCACTTAACCGAATTCTTATCACAAAATTTAAAAATTGAACTGTATCTTGAAGCATCACAACAAATATAATGATATTTCAACGCGTCACAATATTTTAGTGACACACTGAATAGAGGCACTTCATAAGGTGTCATTAACACTACAAAAAAAACATATTGTGATGCCTTGTCAAGTGCCCATATTCAGCGTGTCCCTAAAATATTCTGACTCGTTGAAGTATCTTTTTTTGGGAAAAGTGCAAAAATGACCCTATAAGATTGAGAAAGTGCAAGGATAACCTTGTAAAATCTGAAAATGCAAAACTAACTTTAAATGTTTGTAAAATAGTGCAGTTATACCCAAAGTGCACTATTTTGGCATTGACCGAACAGATTCATGCATTGACCCTTAATGAAAAGATAAAAAATCCCTATTGTTAATAGAAAAAATTGAATGACAAAAGTACCACTAATATCTCCTTCTTCTTCACCACCAGGTCCATCGCTGCAACAGCAGGTCCACCGCTACGGCACAAGCTCCGCAGCTGCGCCACCTGAGTCTCTACATGAGCTCGTTCCTACGTTATTGCATACAAAAGTACAAACTCTCACTTGGGCCAAACAAACAACAGCAGCAGCAAACCCTCCAGTACCTCCCTACGTTGCTCTGATGAAATCATCACTAAATCGCAGTCTTATTCCTACCACCTCCGTTCCTCTGCCGCCTGCTCCCACCACCATAGTCCCGTCGCCCATCTCCCCCTCCCACCACCCTTGCTCCGCCACCCAGCTCTGTTGCACAGAAACCTTAGTAACACTATAACAACCCTATCTCGACCTAAAATCTACCCGTAGAATGCCACCACCGCACAGCTGGTCGACCACGAACGAAGAAGACGAATGACACCGCTTGCTCCTACCACCACCACCTTCGCTCTACCACCGGGCCTCCGTCGCTGCTCCGCCCCATACCCATAACCACTACCACCCAAATCCACCTCCCCATACCCAGAACCACCGCCAATTAGATCCACCACCACCTAAATTCAGCTGCTCAGACCCCCCACCACTTCTCAACCCCACCACCTTTGGAAACCCTAACCCCACACCGCTCAACCTCCACCGTCGGGACGTATCTGCTCAGCCCCTTACCACCTTCAAAAACCCTCGCTTGTTTGCCGGAATCCTCGCTCGCTCACCGTTTGCACCACAACAACTCTTTAAACCTCAACTGCTCACTGATTGAACACACTACAGTCACGCCCTCTTGCCGTTCGCACCACCACCACACTCGTCGTTCTCACCATAGCCATGTCTGTCGTTCGCACCACCTCCACGCTCGTCGTTCGAACCACCGCCACGCTCACTGTTTTCACCACCGCCACGCCGCCCAGTTAGTCCGCCGCCTCTAGTGTGCTACTCCGGATTAGCTGTTGACAATTTGGTCATTTATTTCCTGGGTTAATTTTGCACTTTCAGATTTTACAATGTCATTTCTGCACTTTCGCCTAAAACATAGGGTTAAGACGCACTTCACTCTATTTTTTGTTACGCTTCAGAATGCAGTTCAATTTTTAAATTTTATGACATGGATTCAGTTAAGTGACATCTGCACATATCACAAATATTTAGTCACACCTGAGGGTGGAGCAAATATTGTGATATTTCCTTACCTATCACAAAATGTGTGTCACTACTAGAATTATTATTTTTTGCAGTGAGAGATGAGTTGAGTTGATTGGAGCTGAACTGAATTGAGATGATCTCAGAAGAGCTGGAATGAAATGAGAAGAGTTGAAAAAGTTGAGTTGAAATTATTGGATATGAAATAAGTTAAGAGCTTTAATGTCGTATGTACATTGCATGCGGACGTGGTACTTGAACATTAATTAGTGCGTGCTTCACGTTCTCTCTGGCACAGCATTGCATGTATTATGTTTTTTTCACTAGGGTTTTATTTGCTTAATTTTCAAATAATTATATGACGACGGATCTCGAACTTAGAGGCGTGTCTTTTTTTGGGAGGTACGAGTTGATTAGAAAATATTTATAGTAACATACTAATAGTAGTCGATAGTCGATGGTGTATTATTTAAAAAAATTACAAGATATTAATAAAACTTTAACTTCAATATAAATAAATGATTTGATATATTTTTTATATTCTGATAATTTTTCTTTATCAATTCAATGAGATATGTTTTTTCGATGATAATCATTAAATGAATTGTTATTATTTCATTCGATTGCAGATGATTAGGACACATTGAACCACTTAGGCTTGGCCAAGTGCCCAGGCTCATGTGATCGGTCAAATACAACTCGGGTTCAAAACCCCCTCCCTTGAAATTGCATTAATTTGGCCTCAAGTCTCATGATACACCTATGTTAGGTGTGGGAGCTTCGTCACACTTTGTGTGAGACAAGTATGAGTGGTTGTTAAAGAAAAAAATAGTACCATTGTCCGTGTTTTAAGGTGTGGGATGTTCACTCCACTTTGTGTAAGATAAATATGAGTGGTTATCAAAAAATAATAGTACACATTGCCTTTGTGGGTCTCTCTTATCGAAATATTCATATTGTAACTTGATCAAGACGAGGCTGCAGATGACCTCTTAAAGCGAGTAGTTGCATGGGTAATTTTTTTTATGATAAATGAATGGTTGGAGCACTTGTCAAATTTTACTATTTATAAACGTAAAGAAATCGCTTAGTACTCGTTATGGGATATAAAGAGTTAAGCATAAGAAAATTGTTAAAGTTTAACAAATATCAAAAGCTAAAAAAGCTAAAAAATAGAATATTGATTTCGATGGGTAAGTAAAAAGGCGTACTACCAATGAACCTTTTAATATTGCTAAAATTTTAGTTTAGATATTGGGGATAAGTGTACGAACCAAAGTACACCGCAGTTTTAATTGGGAAAACATGTACAAACCAAGTACTCCTTCTGTCCCAGACATACCTACAGAAAGAAAAAACACATATTTTAATTTGGGCTATGTGAAATATCTAAAATACCCTTCCTATTCAGCCTCTGCCTCTCCATTTTCTTCTTCGTTTTCTCCACCTCCGCTACTTCACCGCTATTTCCTCTGCTTCCTATGCTTCCTCTGCTTCTCCGCCTAAATCTGAAACCCTCCTCCTATCTCTCCTTTCTCTCCACCTCTCTCCTCTGCCTCTCTGCATCTTGTCTCTGCAGATTTGCAATATCGATCCCTGCTCATCTCTGCATATCTGCTATATCGAACGGAGTGTCATGACGAAGGCGATCCATCGTCGCTGGTGTTGCTCCATCAGGGCTTATTCGAACGTTGTTGATCCTGGGAATGATTCGATGGGGGAAAACGAGGTGACGAGGGCTACAGATTGATGGTAGTACAAGGGTTACAGATTGATGGTGGAACGAGGGGAAGGAGAGGGATGGCACGATAGGATTTGGGGAATTAGGAGGAGGAGGTGCCGCTGGTGGTTTGGGAGGAGAGGAGGAAGCGCTAGTAGATTATAGTAGGGTTAGAATTTTAGTGTAAAATTATAGTTTTCAGAGGGTGAGGGTGTCGTTTAATTTGTTAAATCTTTCCCAAAATGAGAATTATGCAGATTTGGTTGGGATAACCAAAAATAGAAAGTGTACAGATATGGTTGGGACAGAGGGAGTACTCATTTCATCCCATCGTAAAGGTCATTTTTTTTCTACAAGGACAGATATGTATGGTGATGTGGCAGGAGAATTGGGAGGATTGAAATGAGTTGGCCAAATTTCAGTTATAAATTTCATCCCCGAAAAAAAATAAACCATTGATTGAAACAGATGGAAAAAAAGTTAAAACCTTACACATTGACAAGGGGAGTATTTATTAAGCATTAATAATGGAAATTAGTTAGGGCACGTGCCCCAGTGCTCCAACTTTAAATCCGCCAATGAGAGCGGGGAAGCGGCATTGGTGTCGGAATTTGCAAAGAGGGAAGATACAAAATTTATAAAGAGAAAGGAGTTGGGGGAGATATTTACAACAAAAGTGGAAAAATTGAGGGGTGCACGGGATTGGAAAAAACATTGTTCGATTACAATACATATGAAAATGTTTTTTTTTAAAAAAACTTTAAAAAATTAGAAAAATTGGGGCCCTATTAACCACACCCATGAAGATGTTCTAAATTTTCAAATACTTACTTCTCTTCTAAACATGTCAAAGCGCTCAAAAATTACTTCATATAGTTTTGTTGTTAGTAAATTTGAAAAATGTTGACATCTCAGCCAGCTCTATACAAGTTTCCGGGGATGAAAGAGTTGGCCGAAGCCCACTCCCGACCCCCTAACCTCTTACTGAACAAATTAAAACACGTGACTTTCGATTAATGGCTTCTATTTGAGACACGTTCATACAAATGTTTGATCAGAGAATGAAAATACGCAAAGTGCATTAATTGAATAAAGAGTTATAAACAAGTACAAAGGAAGTTCATATGGATATGGGGCTCTTAGAGAGATATTTAGCACATACAGAAATCAAAATCATCTCCCTTTTCCCTTATACATCAACGCCTAATTAGCTACTCATACTTGGAGCACTTCAACTTCTGAAATCGATCGAGTTCGAACCTTAAACTTAGACTACTAGATACTTGATTAAGAACGAGTTGCGTGATCGCGATAAGGTACCAGCTGCTTAATAAGGAGAGATCCCAAAGTTTGCAGGACCCAGAAACCCATCTTTCATCATAACATCTTCTCCTTCCTAAAACACCGAAAGAAACAAATGAGAAGGAATTCTGTAGAATCTGAGTCAAATTATTGAACTTTTGTCACTGAGAAAAGGTAGCAAAGTTTTTGTACTAATGCATGCGCGATAACCATGCAATGCAACTGAGCAGAGATATTTCTAGTGTTCAACATTGTTTATTTAGCATGCATATAAAGTACTGAAGGCAGAAAAAGAGCTTTGTAATGGAAGAAAATTCCAAATTAGGGTTTGCATTTTGTTGGTCACCTGTTGACACACGTTGGATTTCTTCACGGGTTGATCAGGCATGAGTCCGAAGTGAATGTGTGGGAAGTGGGCCCACTGAGTAAGAAAACAAAATCGAGACCACTAGATGTTAACATTGTTAGAAAGAAAAAGCATTTCTGAAGAATTAATGCTCGAATTTTAATTTCTATGTTCATCTCTTGGATCTTACATTTTTTGCTGCAGCACTGAAGGCCTCCCTGTGGCTTATATCAGGGTTTCCAGCTTTGATACGTTGGATCTCGTCCCTGCATTTATTTAACAGAAGCAATTAATGCTAAAAAAAGTAGAATTAAAACCATTTTTTCTTAGTTTCATAAATGAAGAATAAATCTCAATTCTCAAAAACACACAGTGCACACTATTAATTGATGGGAATACACATACTTGATGAACCGGTTGTAAGCAGATGGCACTCTCTGACGCTTCTCCGGGGCTGAGAAAAAGACACAGAGGCATGAACAAGATTAATGGAGATGTGAAAAAGGAGAAGGAAAAAGTTAGATGGCATTAAAATCACTTCATTGACTTTATTTCTGTGTTTCTGGATGCTGCATTAGGGTCAGGTCAGAAGGAAGGGGGGCCGTTTTCTCTCTCCAATTTATCATCATTATCTAATGATATCTATCTTCGTTGGATTCTACTGTTCCAACATCCTCTTGATTTCCGGGAGACAATGTTTCTTTCTTTATTACACTCACCAGGACCATCTCTTTCCAACCCTAGCTATCCCCGCTCCCCAGTTGTTCTCGTCGATCATATCTCGCTAGCAGAAAGTTCATCCGACTAATACGGATCATATCTCGCCAGTGATCGTGTTCTTCGTAAAGGTCTATAAATGATGTGTAGTTTCACTAATGAGCAAAAGTTACTATCATTCGTGACATGATTTGAAAGTGCATCTTTAACACCAAGGGGTGATACATGGAGTTTAAAGTTGACAGGACTATTGATGAACATGGAAGTGAAGTGAGAATAAAGGTGCAAGTTCAAACTTGGCTTTCCCATGGGGTAAAGTGGATTTGGAAAGAAAGGGTGAAAAAGACGGGGGCATGAGAAGATGTAGAAGAGATCCTTCCCTCTTAGAGCAGACCAAAAAGTTTATAAACACTGTTAGAGAGTAAACTCTACAAATCAAATTCTTGAACTCAAAAGGGAGTTTTGGTTCTTTTATCAGTTAAGAGACTACTGTTTCCCGGAAAGACGATTGTTTTCAGACTGTTACAGAAATCAAAGTCAGAATAAAAAAGAAACCTGATTGATATAACAAAGAGAAGTAAGAAGATCATTAATCTTACGTCTGTTTGCAGCAGGAGGTTTAGGAAGCTCATCAACTCCTCGGACCGGCATCAGCGACTCGTGATTTGGGTTACCCTGGTTCATCATCAAATTGTTCGGAGTGCTCCTTAGTTCCTCCTGTACCCAAAAAGATGAATTAGCACATATTCAGACAAATTCATACAACTGTTCCAAACTAAGATGCTTGTTTCTAATGCTGAAGAAATGTGTAACAAACAGAAAATCCAGGTAAAAAATCAAAACCCTAAATCCAAATGTTTTATTTGGTGAGGCTGTCACATTGTAGAGTGAAGAAGAAGAAGAAAAACTAAGAAGTTAGTAAGCATTGATTACCAGAAGATTCTGAGGAGAAAAGAATGAATGTCCAAGATGGTGAAGCTGATTTGCAGAAGGGAGGAGGAGGGCCCGCATGTTCACAGAGAGAAGGTTGGTGCAATGGCCACATCGAACAGTAACAGTCTTGAACAAACTCGTGCAAGGAACACTCACCTGAACATCAATCAAAACAACAACAAATACATCATCGAATCCCAGAATCGAGCCTTAAAGAATAAAAAGTTTCAGCAGAATCACGTAGAATTCGAACACAATACCGCTAGGACAGTGTCGCAGAAGTTACAATGGACGTAGCAGAGCTGCTCAGTGGGAGCGAGCTGCTGCGGTGGCTGTTGGTGGTGGTGGTGGTGGTCCGGAGGAGCAAAAGCAGCAGATGAAGAAGACATGTTTTGAAGATATGATCTGGAGGCAGAGAGAAAGTGAGTGGGTTTTTTTTTGTTCTTGATTTGATTTGATTGATTGATAGATTGACTGATCAAAATATGGGGATGGGATTGAATATAGACTAGTGATTTAACTAACCGCCTTGGATCTGATCCTCTCTGAATGTTTTGTTTGCCGAGTTATCAGGAAAGAAGCTCTCTGCCTGCCTGTGGGAGAGAGGGGAAATGAATGGAGGGACCGACCCAACCAACCGCGTTACCATTTCATTTTATAACAAAAAAACTAGCTACCTAAGCCCTACCCAATAAATTTATCAATGTCAAGTTATTCATGTGCTTGGTTTGCTTAACTATTATAATTTCTTATTTTAATTTGAGGAAAGTAGCCCATGAGTAATTAGACTTGTCAAACTTGCATCTATAGGGACTTGTTAGATGAATCGAACCCTCACCAAAATATGTACATGGAGGAACAAAGGTGGAATTTTTTATGAAGACTACACTCAATTCGCAATTTCTTATTAGGGTTGTGGTTTAAATCTCGAACAATTCTATTTTAAATGAAAGAGGGTGTGTCAACAACTGAACCAAAACTCAATTCATAACATGAAATAGAATCTATAGAGAGTAATAGGGTGTAATTTCTTAAAGCTACAGAGAATTTCTTTCTCTGGAAAATATGTAGGATTTTCCTGATTTTGATAATTTTATAAATAACACTTATACTCTTTTGTTTCTATTTCATCTTCGCACTTCAACTATTTATAGTAAAAAAAATCATATATTTAATATCATTATATATTATAATGTTAATTTGAAAATATAAAAACGTTAACACCAAAAGAATATATATATATATATATATATAAAGAATCTAACATACAAGATCTTACTTCAGTCAAAGTCAAAAGTTTAAAAGTAACGAACTATACACAATTCCTTAATTTGAGTTCAGTTTGCAGTCTAATCATCTTTTATTTATAAATTAGTCTAACTTTGAATGTAAAATGTAATAGATATATAATTTAGAATATTTTATGTGACATCTAAATAGATTTTTCATAATATATGCATTTAAAATATCTACCCTATCATAATTTTGATTAAATATAATTGAAAATTTTATAAATCTTTTAGTGCAACTTAAACATGAACATAAAGAGTACTTGACTAGTAAATATTCTATCAAAATTATCATGTGTTTTTTTAATGTTAGGTTATCAAAACCTTATTTAAAGTGGCGTCGAATACATACATATGTGTGGAATGTTTCCTTCCAACGATGGAAAAAAAGAGTCAAACTTCAAATTAATTCAACCTTACTTTGTTAGGTTATACCATAGTTTGGAAGGCCTCGGACTTTTGAGGATCAAGTCAATATTAGTCACGTGTCGTTTACTTATTAGGTTTCTGTAACGTAGTATGTGATAATTTTACAAGTAGATAAATATATTTAACTGTAACGGGTAATTAATAACTATTTTTACCTCATTACCAAATATACGACTGATTAAAGCAAAACAAACAATGTCAAATAATAAAAAACTAGAAAAACAATTTATTCCCTTCTCTTCCCTCTTTCAAACCCTAGCCTTCATTGACAACTTTCTCTTACACTCCCATCTCTCTTTCATCATGATACATGGGGGAAACCTTTTTTTTATTAAAACTTTTTTTGTTGAGTCATATTTAGGTTTCGTTGTGTTATATTATTTTGGCATGCGTGGAGTTTTTTATTGGTCAATAAGTGTAAAGATCTCTCTTCTTAATGAGCGTGGTGTCTTTTCCACGTTGCATGGGTGTGGAGTTCATTCTCTCATGGTCTTTGTGATCGAGTTAGTTGCTCATAGTTTTGATTCAAAATTTGTCATGTTCGTGCTCTGAATCTGAATATGATCTCACTTTCGTTCTTTTGAATTAATTGATGTTATATATATAGTAGATTCATGCTTAACGTAGTGATATTGATGCGTGAGATATTCTTTTCTACCAAGCGGTTGCGAAAAGCAAGTTAGTATCTTCAAAAATAATAGTCTAATTTATGCTAGATCTCTAGGTTGTAATAGCGTAGACAACTTATCTGGTTGACACACAATTTAGTCATCCTTACAATATGATAGTTAAGTTAAATGACAACCTTATTGCAATCATTGTTGAACGTCTTTCCTTAACTTCTTAAAGTAAGGTCATGTACAGTTCAACTGAAATGGGTATGAGTTGAGCTGACATTAATTTATTGGAGTTGAGAAGAGTTGAGTTGAGTTGATTGGAGCTGAGATTAATTAAGAAGAGTTGAGATGAGCTGAGAAGAGTTGAGAAGAGTTAAGAAGAGCTGACAAGAGTTGAATTGAACTTAACCGAGTCAAACTGAACTGAAATAAATCAAATTGACTGTATTAAACTGAACTGAACTGAACTGAAACAATTGAACCAAACCGAATCAAACTAAACTGAACTGCATCAAATTGAAATAAAATGAACTGAACTGCATCAAAATGAACCAAACTGAATAAAGCTGAAGTGAAATGAATCACACTAGCTAAACTGAACTGAAGCAAA
>JAULKM010000008.1:16833658-16852054 GCA_032355605.1 Rubia tinctorum
ATTATTAATAATTGTATTTATTATATTTGTGAAATATTTTCAATTATAAAAAATATATTTCATTTCACTTCAAACTCAATAACAGGGTTCAAATTTTATAATTACATCATAAAATTTACTTCGTATATTAAATTTATTAAATAGATGATTTAATTCACATGCACTATTATTTATTTCATAATTAATTATTAATATGTAATATAATTTAACCGTTATCTTATTTTAATTATTTTTTGTTCAGTTAATTTTTATTCATCGCAGTTCAGGTTGAATCAGTTCGGTTCAATTTAATTCAGTTGGATTTATTTTAATTCAGTTCTGCTCTGTTAGACTAAGTCCACTTCAGTTTGCCACTTCAGTGTAATTCATTTCGCTTTAGCTTCATTTAGTTGGGTTCATTTTGATGCAATTCGGTTCATTTTAATTCAGTTTAGTTCAATGTGATTCAGTTCAGCTTAGTTTGATTCAGTTCGGTTCAATTCTCTCAGTTCAGTTCACTTTGATTCAGTCAATTTGATTCATTTCAATTCAGTTTGACTCAGTTTAGTTCCATTAGATTTATTTCATTTCATTTGATTTAGTTTAGTTCGTTTTGGTTCATTTCAGTTCATAGATTAATTCAGTTTAGTTCAACTACAATCAGTTCAACTTAACTCCAATCAACTCAACTCAATTCAACTCTTCTAACTCTACCCAGCTGTTCTCAACTCTTCTTATCTCATCTCATCTCAATTCATTTTAGCTCCAATCAACTCAACTCAACTCAATTCTTCTCGTCTCTTCTCAACTCCAATAAATTCAGGTCAACTCAACTCAACTCACTCAACTCCAATAAATTCAGGTCAACTCAACTCAACTCACTCAACTCCGTTTCTTCTAAACTGGATAGGGCCTTAGTGAGCTATTAAAAAATAAACAGTCCATTAGGGTTTAGCATATTCAGTTTTATTCTGATTAGAATTAGATTTGGTAAGATTAGATAAAATAATATTTTTCCAGTCTAATTCTAAGACAGGTTTGGCCGAGAATTAGAACTAGGATTTGATTTTTGGTATTTTAGTTAGATATGATTTTAGCTTCCTAAACCTGCCATAAGTTGATTCAGATTCCAATTGTGTTTAGGGTTTGAGTTTGCTGAATTTTACCTCTATAAATAGAGGGTTCAGCCGAGATTATTATAATCTTTTATCAAACATATATTCAGAATTTTGAGACATTCTCATTATCTTCATTGTTGTTTAAACTTGTAGGCTATTTAAGTTTCAATCTTCTTTTTAAGTGTACCCTGCGGGTTAGACGCTTATAAAGAACCCGTGTGATCTAAACATGAGGGCTATTTAGATAACAAGTCGGAGTTGGGTGCACCGTGCGGGTTTGACGCTGCTTCTTCGTGCATTTATACTGAGTTGGGCGAATCCCCAGTCTAAATAAAGATCCGATATTCCGCAATCCAGAGTCATCGTAAGGAGATTCATATAAGAGATGCCACTCGCGACCTCGCGTTCGTGGTCGGAGAAGAAAATCCTCTAACCACCACTCAATTCGGCCTGAGGAGGAGGCAGCGGGTGGTTTGGGCTCGAGCAGTGGGGGCGGTAGCTAATGTTTTGGGTTTTTGGCATTTTAGTTTCAGGTGAAGGCGCGACAATGGTTTGTTTGGGTTCGAGCGATTGGGACGGCGGTGAGTGTTTTGGGTTCAGGGGTTTCAGCTTCGGCTATTTTCATGGATACTGAGTTTCCGGCGTAGACATCAAGCCTATGTCGTCAGTGTCGGAACTGGGTCGGCCTAGTACAAAAAATACTGAGTTCACCCACCGTAAACTTCAAGCCTATGCCGTCACCGGGAACCTCCTTGACCTGGGTTCCGGCGACTGCCAATACATTTGGCAGTTCATACTGAGTTCCCACCCCGCCGCTCCGACGCCACCCCGCTCCGACGCCACCAACAAATCGAAGAATAAGCATAGAAGAAAAAGACAAAGTGATTTTAAATTATTTTCAGTTATTTATTTTCAGTTATTTATTTTTTTATTTGGGGAAAAAGTGTTTTTTCACGTAATTATGTCTCATGAAAATCACCTGGAATCTGGTTTTTGGGACCAAAAAAAATCAATTTGTGTTTGTTGAATGCTAGATGTAAGCAATTTTGCCAATGGGGACTAAAAGATGGCATTTCAATATATGTTGGAGACCAAAAAATAATTAAGTCAATTTTTAATATTACAACTAAAACCTTTTACCTTTTTATTATTCTAATTAAACCCCTTCTTTCTATAAAACTATGGAAAGAAGGTATTTCCCAAAACTTTTCCATATAAACACACACACACACACACATATGTATGTATATATATGTATGTATGTATGTATGTATGTATATATATGTATGTATGTATATATATGTATGTATGTATATATATATATAAGGTTTTATAACCCTACCTAATTCACATAAGTGCCAATATAATATTTTGATAATTGAAAGTGCAAATTTAACCCTAGACGATTAATGTAAGTGCAATTTTACCCATTCCGACAGTTTAAGACCAGATTTGGTAGAAAAGATGATTTTACCCTTGATAATTTTTTTAAAAAAGAAGAAGACTTTACATTTATACCTCAAAACCCTATTCTTCTTCTTTTTTCTTCCTTTTTTATTGCCTAAACTCCAATTTTGGTACCTTACAAATGACTGAATGATTATTTTAGTCCTCTACTTTTCAAAATACTTTTTTTGGTACCTTGCAAATAACTAAATGATTTTTTTAGTTCTCTACTTTTCAAAATATATTTTTTTCGGTACCTTACACTTTTAATTTTTTAAAGCCCACTTAACGCATTGGTCCGTTAAGAAGAGGGGTAAAGATGTAAAAACACACACTGGCTAAGTTAAAACCTATTTAATTTCCCTGCCTCATTTTTCCTTTGTCGTATGGCTTTTAACTTTGCTCCATGAAGAAAACTGTAAGAAATTCCAGTGTGAAAAGTGCCATATGTCTGTCCCTCCCTGACTTAATCTATTCTCACATTTTGGAGTTATACCCTGCACATTCTCACCATATTACATTATTATTACGTAACACTATCATTCTCAATAGGGACCATGGGAGCCAAGAAAATAAAACCTAATTTAAGAAACGCAGGAAAATGCTGTGAGATTTTGGTTGGAACCGGAGACAAAAATTTAATCTTAACTTGATACTAGAGACATGTTTATGGAATGTACGAAACAATAGGTGACTAGATCTTGGATTACGAATATTCTAGCAGTGATCAAGACCAGCTCGGAAGAACGTAAAAAATATGATATACCTCTTCTTCATCGATAACTCCTACCTTTCTTGAACACACTGCGCAAAACACAGGCTTAACTGCTACATCACGGGAAGGTTCATCTCCAGATTCGGTCAAGTTTCTAGGTCTTCTTCCCCCCTTTCCTTTTACTTCCCGAAAATTATTACAGTTTAGTTTTCGAGGGCTATTTCGCCGGGAGGAAATTTAAAATTCAAACGACAGAGGAAAAAGAGGCAAGGAAATTAAATAGGGCTATTTTGAGGGCTTGTAATTATGATAGATTTCTCAGATTATTAGCTGTTGTTGGTCTTAAAAATCAGTTGTACCTTGATTTTTTATGTATAAATTGATCGTGCGGTACTATTTTTAGATGTGCAGTAGAATAATAAGAAATAAAGTGATCTGGTGCTAGAAAATTCAGAACAAAAGGGGTTGAAGTGCCCAGAAAATAAAGAAAAAAATAAATAACAAAAAATGGAAAAAGAAAAAAAATCAGAAAAAGAAAAAGAAAAGGAAATTCCGACACCATCACTTAATGTTTACAATAATTTTTGAGGAGATTTTTCACTCTTATGATAACTAGATTTGTTTACATTGATGGCGAAATTTTGGGTTGAAAGGAGCATGCATGTATGTTTCATATTTAAAACTTAGAATCCCAATAACCTTACCTCATTTTTTTACCCCCTTACCCCCGTTACAACCCAGAATAAGACCTTTATGATTTGCATTAAATGATTCGAGTATTGCCATGTGAACTTCATATATATGAGTGACTGTCCCTTACATCTTGAGCAAAATGTCTAAATCGTGAGAAATGTATGATGCTTGTTTGATTTTGACTAAGTTGATGGCTGGTTTGAATTAATTTGAAGATGATTTTACCTATATTATTTGAAGGGTGTGATAGTGTCAAGTGTGCTATGCAGGACCCTTTATTATTGGCAAGTTAAAGTTTTTCCATGGATAAAAAAATTAAAGATTGGTATGCTGAGTTTGATTGTTTGTTGGGTTTATAATTAGTGTCTTTTGTTATTTTTCTTTTATTTTGAGTCTTTCTCAGAGTCAGTCGAGAATATTTGAGATTTTTGTGATAAACAGCATGATTTGATTTTCATTTCATACTTGAGGGAAAGCATGACTCAAGTGTGAGGATATTTGATGTGTATAAATTGTGTTTATTTTATTGGGGTTATTGTGATTTTACTGGATTAATGTGCACTTTAAGTGTATTTTTGTCACATATTACAAGTTGTGCGTTTACAAGGAATCAGGAGGAAAAACGATGAGCAATTGGCTATTATGGTAGGAAAGGAGGCAGTAAAAATCTGCGCAGAATGTGGCAAAACCGTGGAATATTTTTGGAGACATTTTTGGGTTTGAAAAGATATGCATGAGATATTTTTGGAGATTTTATTTTATTTTTAGTCTTTAATTAGATAGAGATAAGATTAGAATTCAAAATTTGGAAGAGGTTGTATTTGATTTTGGTCTGCGTGTGTATATTTACACAACGCAAGACGGAAGCCATCAGTTTTGACTGAATTGAATTTAACTGAGTCAAACTGAACTGAAATGAATCAAATTGACTGAGTCAAACTAAACTGAAATGAAAAAAGTGAAGCGAACCAAATCAAACTAAACTGAACTGCATCAAATTGAACTAAAATGAATAAAAATGAACTGAACTGCATCAAAATGAACCCAACTGAATAAGCTGAAGTGAAATGAATCACACTAACTAAACTGAACTAAAGCAAACTGAAGTAGACCTAGTCTAGCCGTACATGACTGAATGAAAATGAAACGAACTTAATCAAATTGAACTAAATTGAAGCAAACTGAACTGAACTGAATAAAACTTAATTGAACAAAACTATTTAAAAGAAGATAACAGTTAAATTATATTACATATTAATAATTAATTACGATTAAATAATCGTGCATGTGAAATAAATCATTTATTTAAAAATTTAATACATGATGTAATTATAGAATTCGAACCATGACGTTATAGAACTCTGACAAAGTTTTTAAAACCAAACAACTCCAAATATATAAGCGTAAAATAAATCAACCTATAACATACACCCTCCTAGGATGAGAGATGTTCTACGCATATCAATTTTGGTAGTATGAATGTAAACGAATACAATATTGGTACCACTATGCAGAGATGTATACTTGCATAATTTACAACACTAATTAATAATTTAGATATAATTTATCTATGATACTTATCTATTTTTTACATTATTTACATTGTACTTTTTACCGTATTCAATCCTTGTATAATTCATAAGTAAAATATAAACACCCAAGTGAGAATTAATTAAATAATTTTTAAATCAAGATTTTAAAATTTCATGATATTTTAAAAAATAATAATTAAAAATATAATACTCTCTCTGTTTCTCTACTTATGACACACTTACCTTATTGAGATTTTTTAAAATGACACACTTTCCATTTTTGGCAAGATTCTTTCAATTTCATCCACTCATTCTACTTTTTAATTTCTACATTCAATTTCATCTACTCATTTTCTTCACCTAAATCCAAACATCTATACCTATGGTGCCACAAATAGAGAAACAGAGAGAGTATGGTAATTGAATAAATAGAATCAATTTATTTATTTATTTATATTACATATTAATATAATAATTAAATAATAATTAATAATAAATCATGATATAAATAATAGTATGAGAATTAAATAATTTATTTAAAATTTATTACATAATATAAATATTATTATGTAATCACAGAATTCGAACTCTAACGTTATCGATTTTCAAGTAATATGAATTATAATAATTTATACATTCGAATATGAACAACATTTGTTATAATTTGCAAATTTAAAATAGATTAAAGAAGTTTCTAAATTAAAAATATTTGAATGGAGTTGAAAGTAAACAATATGAAATTATTAGAGTTGGGTTAAGAAGAACCGAGAAGAGTTGAGAGAAGTTGAGAAGGACTGAGAAGAGTTGAGAAGAGTTAAAAAGAGTTGAGAATAGCTGATTGGAGTTGAGTTGAATTTATTATAGTTGAAATAAGCTGAACTGGACAGAGTCTTACTGTTATAATACATAGCTAAACATATTAACGATTAAATATATTTCTTAATAACTGTGAAAAAAATTCTATGAAATTTAAGGTGTTACTAAGTTGCACAAGTTGGTTGTTTGGGGTATGTGAGGGGATGAAGAGGGGGGAGAGAGAGAAAGAATTGTATGGTTGGCATTCCCGATGGATGGATGGATTTGTGTTATAGCAGCATTTGAAGGGGCAGAGGTGGGGGAAACGAGTAAGAAAGGGACGTTTGCATCTTTCACTCATTCACCTGTTGTTTTCACACTTAAGGCTCCCTTTTTAAAATTTTCTCCTATCCCAATCTTTGTTAACCCTAGCTCTACTACCATAATAAAGCCTTAAATGGCGGGCACCTATCCTCTGCACTTTCTATTATTACCCCCCTTTCTTCCCAAACTCAAGCTCCCCTTTCTCTCATCATTACACAGTTTACACTACCTACCTCCATCTTTCATTTCATAAATTTTCCCAAAACCTTTGCTATTCTTAATTTCAGGATCAAACACATGTTCGAGCCGAGTTGGATTAAATATGAGAAAATAGTACTCTATTCATCTCACTCAAATCTACAAAGGACTTTTTTCTAGTTAAAATTGTTTAAGTTTACCACATATTATTTGAATAGTATGAACAATGATATTATTGCATGAGATGCTGACTAGACTCGAGCGCTGACTAGATTTTAATGTTTGTCCACTAATCAAAAACAACCTAGAAGCCTAAGCCACCTTGCGGAGGGTTGAGCAGCTGCAGGCCGTTCATTTTCCTTAAAATGATAAAATGAGTGGATGACATTGAATGTAGAATGTAAAAAGTAGAATGCATGGATGAAATTGAAGAAATATTACCAAAGATGAAAAGTGTGTCAATATAAAAGAAACTACCTAAAAAGGAAAATGTGTCCATAATAGAAAAACAGGGGGATAATGTCATTTTAACTTTCCTAAAATTTTAAAACTACGTCATTTTAACATAAATCTAATTCTCTTTCTTTTCAAAAAGTGACTGTCTGTCCCATCTTCTTCTTCCTTGTTCCTTCTTCGCCTCGATTTCTCTTCATGATCACCACCACTCACCCACCCATACCTATAGAGCGACCGAGCTTCACTCTAGTACCTCTGCCATCCGATTTCCTAATTGTTATTAAGTTATTCTATTATTATTATTATATTAAGGTAATAGAGAGCAACCCAAAGGATAGTAAGTATTTAATACTTTTGGCTGTGACAGAATTGGAGGGCTTCTGCACTACATAGTTTTGAAATTTAGGACCACAAGGCAAGAAAGATCTAGTGGAGATCTGGAATACCATTCCATTTTGATCGATCTAACCCCGCGATCTACATCTCTAACATAGCACAGTAATTAATAGACAGTTGAAGACGTTACATTCGAAACTCAAAAAGGTATTTTTAAGCTCCATCCTCCTAATTAAGGGACAAAGCTACCTAAAATGGTCCATTGCACTTACATGGGTCCTAAATGTACATTGTATGAGTTATGGGAGAGTGTACTATTTGTTAGAAGTGGTAATATTAATAGAGGAGGTCTCCTAACAACTGGTATTCTGTTTTTAAGTTATGAACATTCTATTATAATATTTTTATTTATACATTGTATTTATTAAACTAATCATTAAAATTTGAAATTTAAATAAAGTATTTTAAAGTTAAATATTATATTTTTCATAAATATTTACTATATATTTACATTCTAACTCACTCTATTACATGTTTTAACTTATAAGATATGATATTTAGATCTTAAAAAAAAATACAAATTTTAAGTTAAAAAAATACAAATACAGTGTCCATAAACATATAAACACACCACCTTTACTAAAATTTCCTCATCTTAATATGCGTGTACAAACTAATTTTAAATTAATGTCATACTTCTCCGTATGTCACTAACAGAATTTAGTCCCCTGTTACCATTTTAACTTCCTATTCATGTTTGACTCGATATCTCTGTAAGTTAACATGACAACATCTTTTGGCGGCAAAAAATAGATTTATAATTTTTTTACTAAGTAATGTTATGAATCGTGTAAAAAAAATAACAAATACTGATAAATTAATTTTTTAATATGATAAATTTAATAGATTGAATATGGAAAATTTACAAATTAAAAATTATTAGCGAAAAGAAATAAAATTAGAAATAGGAAGTAATTATTGATGTAGAGAAATTATTTTTTAAGTTCCAAATTTTACAGGGAAAATATGAAACAGAATTGAATGAAAGTTTTAATAGATTAATGAGGAGGGACCATTTCTTATATTATATGTGAACTGAGACACTGTTAGTTTAAAAAAAATCAAGTAGTTACTTCAGTGAAACGGAGGGATGTTAGTAATGACTTATTGAACTTTAGTTATACTATGAGAAATAAGAAGTAAATTTGATTGTGTCAAAATAGTACGGTATCTCACAAAACTAAACTAAATTGCACATTTATTTTTATTTTATATACTCCCTCTAAATTGCACATTTACTTTTATTTTATATACTCCCTATATTTCATTTGCACTTGCATTCTTGCTTTTCTGGACACTAGTATATTTTATCAAATTTGACTGCATATTTGAATAGATATATGTACAATATTATCATATATGATATTGTTTAATTCACTATAACAAGTAAATTCTCAATATGAACTTTTTGTTTACCTTTATTGTAAGTACATAAACATATTAATGATCATACATGCTTCTTGAACAACGTTCTAAAAGCAAGAGTGCAATCCTGGTTGGGACAGAGAGAGTATAAAATGTTGACATGTATAATATTGTTAGTTCTATCATAATAATTTTTTAATAATTTATATTTTTATACCACTATTATATGTAATTTAAAACTAATTAAAATTATTTTTCAAAAAGTGAAAAAAAATATATTACATTTTCATCTAGAATTGTGGGAAGGAGAAAGTAGTAGTAATTATAGCTGTCAATTTCTAACCCGAACCGAGACCCCGATCCGTAGCGATGACCGAATCAATCCGAAATTCGATCTGATTCAAGAAATATTGACCCGAACCCGACCTGACACGACCGCACTCAACTCGAAACCCGATTTGGACCTGATAAATATTGACTTGTACCCGAACTGGACACGACCCAATTTAACTCAAAATCCGAATATGACCCGATAATCTGGACTTGAACCCGATCAAACCCGAACCCGATTCAACCCTAACCTAATACCTAATAAATCAACTATATAACCTTACGTGTAACCAACCCAAAAAACATGTAGTTATAAAAATTAAATTAACATTTAATATGGAATCAAGTCAACTTGGTTATGAGTCAAACTAATAAATTATTTAGACATACTTATTAGAATAAAATGGAGTTTTTTAATATACATTACGAGTTTACAGATATGATTTCTAGTACGTAAAATCAACTCATAACAAATCTGAGTACACAAGGTTAAGTTAAAATACACATGGCTAAATTTATAAATATAATAAATAATAGTCAAATAAAGAGAGATGGATAATTAAAATTATTATTTTGAATTAGTAATTATAGATAGTCGACTATATATTAATTTCAAAAATCACTTTGAAAAGTATTGTAAAAATAGTATTTAATAAATTATAACAAATTCTTGTTATAGATCGAGTTACTGTTAGATGAGGATATTTTACAATTAGTGTGACTAATAAGAATATTTGATACGAGTATTTTATTTTATTGAGTGAGATATATATATATATATATATATAATTATAATTATGATAACCTTTAAAATAGCTCAGCATATAAATAAATAATTTAAATAATTTAAATAAAATGCAATAAAAATAATCATTTTTATTGTATTTAATATGTAACGATTTCTAACTAGACTAATTATTTCACTTCATTACTCATATAGTTTTTTTAGATGACTAAACTTCAAATTTGTAAAAAAAATCTTTATTTTCAATTTAAATGTAAAACACAAAAAGTACATAAAAGTAATACTGATTTTTAAATTAATAATACCGAGCAACGCGCTGTGGGACTTCACTAATTTTTTATTTTAAAAATAGAATCAAAATATTTATTACAACACAAAAATGCACTAAAGTTTTTAAAAAGTGAATTGAATTCAATGAATACTCAACATTGCTATTCAACTATGGTAGTAGGCAAAAAAACGCCTCTAACATATTTATAGAAAATTACGCTATGGCCCAAAACAATGTTACGGCATTATCCTTCTCTCAAAAATACACAAATTTTGTTATTATTGCATAAATATAGAAATAGAGAACAAATGTTTTTTTGGGTGAAATGTTGGAAAACACTAGTATATGTTATAGAGTAACTTAAAGTTGATTACTTAGAAGTAAGAAAGAGAAATAAAAAATCATTACGGATTTGTTCTTGTGCCCAATTGTTGATAAATATTTTGTTACAGACTTTAAAAATACAATGGGGGTGTATAGGGTATCATCACGTTCGAGCGGATTTTCAATTTGGAGTTACGAGTAAAGTTTTTGCTTTTTGCACTTAGCTCCCTCCAAGAAAGTTGGAATTGTCGGATCAAAAAATTGGCGATACCAAAATGCAGTTCAATAATGTACGATTGCGACTTTGTAATTTGGGCATGGATGGATGAACATAAGTGCCTTGGAAGTCAACGTTGAATACTTCTACAAAGTCTTGAAAAATTACAGTGTGGCCCAAAATTATATTACCCCATTATCTGTTGCTCCAAAATACGTTATTTTTGTTATTCTTGTCTAAATATAGAAATATTAAATAAATAAAATTTTGGTGAAATACTGGAAAGTGCTAATACATGTTTTAGAGTAATTTAAAGTTGATTAATTCGAAGTAAGAAAAGAAAATCAAAAATGATTACGGATATGTTCTTATACTCGATTGTTGACAAATATTTTATTAAGTACTTGGAAAATACAACGGGGGTGTATAGGGTAGCATCACTTTTGAGCGGATTTCAATTTGGAGTTACGAGTAAAGTTTTTACTTTTTACATTTAGGCCCCTCCAAGAAAGTTGGAGTTGTCGAATCACGAAATTGACTACACCAAAATGAAATTCAATAATATATGATTGCGAATTTGAAATTTTGGCATGTATGGGCAAACATAAGGGGCTCGAAAGTCAACATTGATTACTTTTGCACGGTTTTGAAAAATTGCAATGTGGCCAAAAATTGTGTTACCCCATTATTCATTGCTCCAAAATACATGACTTTTGCTATTGTTGCCCAAAATATGAAAATATTTTAAAAAATCAATTTTTTGGTGAAATGTTGCAAAGCGTTAGTAGATGTTTCAGAGTAACTCATACTGTAAACCCATTTTGCAAAAAAAAAATCCTATTCTAGCTTGGAAATTTTGGAAATTTTTCTATGTATCGAGCACTTGTATTCGTCAACATATCGGTGCCTATACAATATAATGCAGCTGCGTGGGGCTGTTTCAAAGTATTTTTAAATTTTTTTAAATTAAATGCAATCCTAGCACCAGTATAGGTGGTAGATATTTTGCCACCACAATTTTAAATGCAAACATTACTATTCCGGTCATAAGCACGGGTATTAGCACCGGTATATGTCATTCAATCAAAATCGGTGTTGAAAAAAAATGAAATCCAGATAATTTTTCTCGATAGGCACCGGTATCTAGCATCGGTATTCAGTGAACCGGTGCTGAATTTATTCATAGTCACTAGTATTTTATTTCATTTACCATATTACCGGTGCCTATGAATTTCCTAACACCCGACCTAACCCGACCAGACACAAAAAATGAAATCAACACGTTTCAACCCGACCTGTTTCAACACGACAAGTTTCTAACCCGACATGAACCCAACACGAAATCCGAATTGACACCTCTACTTGCTGGTCTTATTTAATCATTTCTGGCACCTGTGATTTGGCATTCATCTTTTATAACGTAACATTTTTGCTCTGCGTCTATGGCTATAAACTTTCGTGATTTAGCTTCTACGTATGATATGCCGATAAGTGCGACTGCTCGATGCAATTATAATAAGTGTAAAATAGAAAAGAGATTGAACATTACAAAGTGGACCCACTTCCGTGTAAGTCTGCATTTGAATAGGAGGAGAAGATGAAAAACATGGTTGAAAAAAGATAATGAATGAGAGCACAATTTAATGAATCTTCAGCGTGGAAAATAGACCTGATCATCATTTTCTTTTTTAGAGCAGGATAAGTCGGACTGTTTGGGGGTCAGAAGCCAGGCTTGGAAATGGAAGGCATAGTTGGTAGAATTCTGGAGCTTTTGTTTTCTTTTCAACAAGTTCATGTAATCAAGGTTATCCGAGAAATCCCTAACTATCAAATGGATGGAGTTCCACTGAGATTCAACAAATTCAATAGCGGTGTCTCATAGTTGGGTTCTATATTAGCATGTTAATATATAATTTTGTTGTTTGTATGTAACATTTCAAAAAAAAATTTATCCGAGAAATAGTGCAGTCTGGTCATTTGCATTTTTCGCAGGTGACCTGTCAGCGATTACGACTTACGAGTACACTGACGTGAAGGCTTCCGGCAGCCGATACATAGTGGAAGTGTCAAAAACAAAAGAATTCACTGTAGCCAGACCAACAAAACGCTATTAATCACTATTAAACATTTTCCTGTGCAAAATTGTATAATAGCATATGAGTTGAGATGGTCAATATTTAACTTTTTTAAAAAATTCAAAGACGCATAATTTTGTTAACTTTAAATTTTTTAATATTTTTAAATTTATAAAATACACATAAATTTATAAATTAAATTAAATTCTATTGATTCATCGTCAAAATATATTTTATAGGCTTGTCATTATAATTTTTTATAACAAAAACTATTTTGAGTGGGTTTCCGGACAGACGGTATGTCCATAAACTTATGGAAAGTCCACTTATTTTTTACCTTATATATTGCATTTGTTAAATTACATACTAAATTTAGAAACATAAAAAATATAAAAAATACATTATACAATTTTATATTTTCACATTCAAATACACATTATTAATTATTTTAAAATTTGAAAATAATATTTAAATTTTATAAAAGTTACAACATTTAAGCTAAAAAGTACATAATTGTCCATAAGTTTAAAGAAATGTCGTCTGAAACTTTCTCAACTATTTCTATAAAACCGCTAATATTTTTATATATAATTTTATTTTAAGAATAAATAAGTAATTATTATATATCATTAAAATCAATTCAATTTTACTATTTTTAAATTAAAATATTATATAATATTAATAAATTTACAAATTTATTCTAAATACTGTATATAACTCTCATATAAATATAAAAAAATATTATTATTTATAAAAATTATATATTATATTATATATCTCTTTTTTATTTATAAATATGTGTATCGACACAGGTGTTATCTAGTTAATTAATAATGCAAAACAAGTCATGCAAAGTGTCATTCATTGGTTAATTGACATTTCACAAATAAAGAGCTAGCAACTCCTTAATTAAGGAGTCACTCCTTATGAAGAAGTGATTATTAAAAATCCACAATGTTCCTCTTTAAATAAGGAATGCTCTTAAACAGTAACCAATGTGGATGCTCTTAGAACATGTGCAATGGAAATTTTATAGTGGTTTAATTATGAAAATAAACCACAAAGAAACCAAAATGAAACCACGAAACCCCACAGTGGGTTTCATTGTGGTCTCGAAAATCTGAAACCGGCCTTTAGTTTCACTTAATTGATACCTCCCCAAATGCTCTACACGCTGACAAGCCAACTAGGGGGAATTTGACAAAAGCCAACTCCATTTTTCTCGCGCTTTGGGTTTCAAAAGTTATAGCTCAAAAGTTTTCCTCGCGCTTTGGGTTTCATCTATGCAAATGTCATTTTTAAATCTATTTTTCATTATTTAATTTAATTGAAATAATAATTTAAAAATTAATTTAAATTTAAATTAAGTTTAAAATTTAAAACTAAAATCCATTTTAAATTAAAATTTTATTGTAAAACGAAATTTAAAAGACTAAAAAATTTATAAAAGTAAATTATATTACTCCCTCCGACCCAAACGATTCTGCACACTTTCCTTTTCGCGCACTCCCAGATGATTTTGCACACTTTCATCTTTTAGAAAAATTTAACATTTTAGACGACACAATTACCCTTACAAACTAAATTTTTTACAAAAGCCCACAAACATCTCCTCATCAATCCTAATTTCTGCATATTCCAATAGTTTTGCCTCCGCCTCCACTTTTAGCTTAGAAAGAACTCACTCTTCCACCTATTGACCTTCTGCCCTAACACCTCTTCATAAAGGGAAAACTTCTACTTTTTGGCTCCGCCTCCCCTACCACCCCTCCCTCCGCCTCCGATTCCAACCCTCCTCTCACCTCCGCCTCTGTCCCTGCCTCCAAATCCAAACCCTCGCCGATCCTTCTACCAGATCCACCACCACCGGCGTCACCGACGTCAACACCCTCCGACACCACCACACTCCGACGCCACCACACTCCGACGCCACCACAAATTCCCTCGTCACCCACTCTCTCACGCCACCACCGATTCCATCATCAATCACCCTCTCACGCCACCATTAGTATATACCTAGCCCATGGACCACAAATTATTGGCCTTTAGGTCCGACCCAAGATTTAGCCGTGGACTAATAAACACAGAGTCACGCCTAAAAGCTCTCAGCCATGAACAGAGAAAAGCAGGAGCATGTCCAAAATGACTAAGTCACGAACCGAGAAAGGTGGAACCACGATCAGGACTCAGTCATGAACCAAGGAACAAACTGAGTTTATAGGGACCACGATGCAATCCACGATCCAAAATCCTAACAATATGGAGCCATGACTAAAGCCCGCTATAAATACAAGAATAGCAGCACTAGCTAAGGTAGGTAGAGCGAAACTGAGAAATACCAATTCTCTGAAGGAGAGTACTGACTTGATCTTTAGAGCCTTTTCCTCGGAATCACTTTTGGGATTTTTTTGTAGGTTCAAAGTGATACGTGGTGAATATCAGCTATTTAGCATGATCGGGAATACCATATCATTGGCACCATCTGTGGGGACTAGAAGATTTTTATTTTTTAAAGTCCTTCATTCCTTTCAAGATAAACAATGGTGTTCACCAGAAGTGAAAGAAGCCAGAATCGCCATACACAAGAACGAACAGTTGGGCACAATAAGAGCATGCATCACATTCAAGATCAAGCACACGTTCTCAGTAAAGAGCAGAATACGGAGGATGAAGAAGAAGAAGCGGAAACTCAAAATGCAAATCAAGAAAATGAGAGGAGGGCTTTCGCGGCTTTCTTGTCTTTCTTAGAGGCCAATAGAGCACATCAGTTCAATAAGTTTTTAGCCATTATTAAACCAAAATCCCCGAAATAAGTAAAAAATCAAGTCAAGGCATGAAAACCTTAATTACGAAGAAGAGTTAAGGGATACACTGGCAGACGATGATGCAGACAAGTCACCAATGGCAGCGCATCTTTACGATTTCATAATGACTAAGGATTTCAACTACCTTTGCATGTTAAAATCTATGATGGGACAACAGACCCCAAGGAATTCCTACATTCCTATCGCAACAACATGCGATTTTGTGATGCCGAAGTTGAATTAGTTTGCAAGGCTTTACTACTGACAGACATAAAAGCGATCGAAGAATGAGTCAGAGCATTGCTTCAGGTTGGTATTCTGAAGGAGGTAATCTACCTAAAATGGTTAGAAAACCCAGTGATGGTAAAAATGGCAGATACAGGACGGAGGATTTTTATAGACTTCACTGATCTAAATAAGGCATGCCCAAAAGACTACTATCATTTACCTAAAACTGACAAGTTAGTAGAAGCCATATCAGGGTACAAAGTCCTAGAATTCTTGGATGCGTATAAAGGATACCACCAAATACTGATGAATCCAGAAGATACAAAAAAGATGGCCTTCATGACAAGTTTTGGAGTGTTTTGCTATGTGAAGATGTCGTTTGGCCTAAAAAATGCAAGAACAACATATCAAAGAGTAGTCGACAGTGTATTTCACAATCAAACAAGATGAAATGTAGAAGAATATGTGGACGACATGGTTATCAAAAGCAAAAGGATATGCCACTTAGCGCAAGACTTGAAAGAGACTTTTGATATGCTAGGTGCGATTAGTATGAAACTTAATCCCAAGAAATGCATAATCGGAGTATGCATAGGAAAGCTAACCCAGAAAATATGCAAGAAATAGTTTACCTTCCTCAACCGCGAACAGTTAAGGAAATACAAATATTGATGGGATCACTTGCGTCGCTTAGCAGATTTGTTTCAAAAGAGGCTGAGAAATATTTCCCACTCTTTGAAATGCTTAAAAAGGTCAAAAAATTTAGCTAGAACGATGGAAGTCACAAAGCCTATGAGTTATTGAAGGAACAACTCCAAGCATTGCCAACACTGAAGTCACCAATCCTTAGAGAAACTCTATATCTGTACCCGACAGTTTTAACAAAAGCAGTAAGTTCAAGTTTTGGTGCGTTAAGAAGGCCAAATATAAGTGACATTATGCTACATCAGTAGAATGCTGCAAGGTGAAAATAAGGCATACTTTCCAATTGATAGGTTAACTCTAGCATTGGTATATTCATCAATGAGATTGCGAACCCATTTCCAGAGTCAGAGCATCGTCGTGTATACTGACTACCCAATTAAGAATATTTTAAGTAAGCCTGAATCGTCCGGCAGAATGACCAAGTGGCCTCTTGAATTGGGGAAGTATGAGATCCAGTTTCAACCGTAAACTACAATAAAGTTGCAACCTTAGCAGATTTCACTGTGGAGATGACAAGCGCAGATGTACGAAAGTAAAGTGCACAAGAAAATCTTGGAATCGACAAAGGGAAATCCAAGTGGACAGACATTGCATGCAAACTGTTCGTTTATGGAGTATCTAGCAGAGAAGGTTGCAGCGCAAGACTGCTACTGGTAAATCTAGAAGGAGGGGAGTACAGATATTCACTTCGTTTCGACTTTCCACTCACCAACAACTAAGACGAATATGAAGCACTAATATGTGTGATGTGTCCATTTTATAAGGTTATTATGGGAACTTTTTGGATTCACTTTTGTACACTTTTGTGTTCTAAATGTGACATTTTGTCTTGAGATTATCTAAGATAAGTTAAGAGCGACTTTACACTTTTATTACTTTTATATGGGATTTTGTGTGACGAGGAAAATGTAAGAAGACTTTGAAGACTATCTTTGAAGATTTGAAAACCTTCTTTTGAGCTTTGAAAACTAGAAGGATTAAAGAAAAGTGATGTGAAGAGGAGGACTTGAGATAAGGAGAAGAAAGAAATCAAGATGCTGAATATAGGCTCCGTCGTGACTCGTGATGGTCTCGTCATGAGTCGCCGTCGTGAGTCATGACAGATGGGTGGCCAGAAATCTTTCCTTCGTTTTGCGCTATAAATACCAAACTATATCCTCTCTCTTTAGAATCCCTTTTCTTCCTGCAATTTTCTGGGTTTGAAACCCTAGTTTCTTCTTCTTCTTTTCTTAGTTTTTTAAAGATTAGTTACGTGTTTTCATTATCTAGGCTAGTAATCTCTTTAGGAACAATGGATTGTAGCTTCCTCATCCATGTCTTTAGAATCATTTCTATTTATTTAATGTTTTCTCTATTGTGCATTTATTGTGTTTTGAATTTGGTTGTTGAATACATTAATGGTATTGGAAGTTTGAGTATATGAATTTCTTGTATGATTTTGTATTAGGGTTTGGAGAAAGTAGCTAATTCTCATTTCTCTTGATATGAAATCCAAATGCATGAATTAGAGCTTCTAATATGGTTGATGATTTTATGAATTCTAGATAAATGTGATAATGTCTAATTCTTTATCATGTTTGTTTTGGGTAGCAAATAGGAGAAATTTATGAACGTTGAACGTTCTTGGCTAATCTTGTGTAAATGCATGAATTGGTTCAATGCTTAGACACGGTGTAGTGT
>JAULKM010000008.1:16862187-16879863 GCA_032355605.1 Rubia tinctorum
TGTTGGATCTCATCCTTCGATCTTCTCATCGAACTTACAATTTATTTCAACTTAAATAATAAAATTGAAAATAAATTCACAACATAGCAATAAACGGTACGCAGACCGTATTTAATTACAATGCTCAATAAACGGCACGCAAACCATATTTAAATATCTAGTTGGGCCATACTAGTCACTTATTACCATGCACTTAATACAATTCATATATGCATACATTAATTTCTAAAATGAATGACCCAATAAAATATAAAATAAACCGAGATAAAATCACGTAGTAAATTATGCAATTAACCATACCAAAATAATTAAATTAACTAATTTCTAAAAGTATTAAGCTTAATAATTTTCTTTGTCATATTTAATATTTCTAAATTACTAAATAAACTAAATATATTAGCCAATCCATTCCAAAATAATTAAGTTAACTAATTTATAAAATTATTAACCTTAATTATTTTCTTTTGTCATATTTAATAATTCTCTAGATAAACTAAGTATATTGGGCAATGCATACCAAAATAATTAAGTTAACTAATTTCTAAAATTATTAACTTCAATTATCTTTACCTAATATTTAATTATTCTAAATCAATAAAATAATTAAAATTTTAATAATCAAGAATATCCAATGCCTTAATTTTTTTTAAAAAAATTATTCATATTTAATTTTAATTTCTAAAATTAAAATTACTTCCACTCAAAATCAAAATTATTAAAATACTGAGCCCAGTCCAATTTTAATCAAGCCCAATTCTACTTTTCTTAAAATTTTATTTTGTACAATTTAGTTTTGGACCGGACCAATCTAGTGCGACCCGGAACCAACCGGTCCACTCAGACCAGACCAGATCCTGTCAAGGGTGTTCTAAATAAATGAAAGCCAAGAGCTCGTCTGGGCTAAGGTGTTAATCACCTTTCATTCTTTCTGGGCCCAGCCCAAACAAAAAACAAATCTAAAACCTTTGCACAATAAGAAAAAATTTCTTATGTTCAGCCCATATTCTGAAGCTAAGGTTTAGTAGCTGCCATGCCGCCCTGACCTGGCAGCGGCACTACAGTACCAGCGCGGTGAACAGTGATTCCGTGGAAAGATATTTAATATAGCGGAATTGGAGTTTGTAAAACTTGAAGTCTTAAAATTAACTTACTCCAACATTGTGAATTGGAGTTGCGATGATGATTGGCTTCAAAATCTTCGTACTGTGGTATTGGAAGGATGCCCGAACATGGAAGAGATCCATTCGTATTTGAACAACTGTGTATCACTTCATATCATCCAAGTCCTGCCGTGCTCTTAAAGCATTGAAAACCAAGTGAAGGAAATAAAAGAAATGCAGGAGGACTTGGGAAATTCAAATTTGAGGGTCTTTGTTAGGAGCAGAGGATCCGCAAAGACGATTCAACTTTAAAAGATCTGCAGTGTTGATCAAAATTCAGGTTAGTCAGGAACTTTAAAGGATATTCTTTGTGTTGTATTACATTCATTAAAATTTGCAAGTGAAATCATGTTTCATAGATATAAAAAATGCATAGCAGTTATGCTTAAGATGGGAAGTTCTTCAGTACAATTCTGGTTGATGTTCATACTATCAGCCATTTTTATTCTAGTTGTTGCGGATAAATATGCAATACACTAATTCAGTTTGTTGTGTGTTTGAGTGTTTAATTGGCATCTCGGTTGATCAGTTGCTGGGAATGAGTTGGAGTTGCATATTACATTGTTCGGACACGGTCTATTTTCACATCTTCCCATTTAGCAACTGTTCATGAAAAAGTTTGGTATCCTTTCAAATTTTCAATATCTCATTGTCTTGTGCCTGTAATTTTGTCTTATAAGACGTTTCCCGTTTCCATTGTATTTTGGGGGCAATTTCCTGAATAAACTTTGCGTGTATTTTTAAAAGGAAATCTTCTTTTGCATGTCTATTATTGTTTATAAATAAATAGGGCCGGAATTTTGAGCTAAAAAAGTCATACCACATGGGTAGATAAAGTTCAGGCCTATTAATGTTCATATTAGATTTATCCCTTTTACATTGTATTATGTAATATATATTGATATTGATAAATACATAATCACTCAATTCATGTATTTTTATTCTTTTATAGTTTTAGAGAAATTTCTATCATGTGACTGCTATTGATTACTTATTTTGGTCATCTCGTAATTTTGATCTCCACACCCGATTACCTTTTGCAATACATTAAAGTGGGCATTGATTTTGGGCATATATTGCACTTGTCTCTCGGTTGTTGGTTTATGTTTTCATTCTAAACTCGTGTATAACGTTGTGCGCTTGTCCACGTCTCTCTATAGGTTTGTTGTGCTACGAGCAACCTTGCTAAATATGACGTACGTAACAAACATGGGTAGTTGTAGCACGGGTAGGTCGCAGGGTTAACCCTAATAAGGGTGACCCGTGTCATCCCGCAATTATGAAAAATCAAAATATAAAAAGAGAAAAGGGAAAGAAAAAGAAAGAGGGGTATAAAATAGATAGAAAAAGGTTAAAATAGGAACATCTAGTTGGGACAAATAAAAATGAAAAGTAAGAATCTTTAGTTGGGATGGATGAAGTAGTGATTTATATCTCCTTTAGTTCAGATTTGTAGTTGGGTTCAAGATGATACTTAATGTTAGAATAAGTCAAACGATGAAAACTCCAACCCTTGAATATCTACTAGAATCACCTAATATAGTCACCGTGTTAACTTATTTAACACTTAACTCCTTTTTTTGTGTGTAAAAGATGAATATGTAAAATGTGTGTTTCTTTTGGTTCGCGTGAGACATTGCAACAGTTCATATCACAAGTGTTTCATAAATTTTGTAACAAGTATAACACTATTATAAAGAAACATGTTTGAGTGATTTGATGACAAAAATGAGCAAGTACTTACTATTTTCATACGGTTGAGGCTGAAACAGCGATCGCCCGTAAAGAATAATGTATTACCGACATGAATAAATAGAGTCCAAAAGGAAGGCTAGTACCAGTATAACTCTAGTCTAGTCAACAACTCTATCTAGAATCAAATAAAATCAGTCAGATACCTAACTTATTCTAACACCTCCCTTAAGCAAAGCGTCGGATGCTTAGTGACCCAAAGTTTGGATAGGAAGAACTCGATTACTGGACGAGAAAGTCCTTTGGGGAAGATGTCCGCAGTCTGAAGAGCAGTAGGAACATGAGCAACACGCAGCTTGCCAGAAGCAACCAAATCTCGAACAACATGATAGTCGATGACAATGTGCTTCGCCAGCTTGTGAGCAACTGGGTTCTGGGCCAAGAAGATAGCACTACTGTTATCACATAATAGTAGCGGAGATCCAGCAAGCAGGATACGAAGATCACGAAGTAAATGAGTCAACCAAACAACCTCAGAAGTAGTGTTGGCCTGGGCTCGATAGTCGGACTCCGTACTCGAACGAGAAATAGTTGGTTGTTTCTTTGCACTCCAGAAAACAAGGTTTCCACCAAGAAAGACAGCATAACCATAGGTAGATCGTCAAGTCTCCAAACAACGGGCCCAATCATTATCAGAGTAACTCGAAACCTCCGTAGAACTAGAAGATCAAAATGCAAGACCAAAATGCAGCGAACCCCGAACATATTGAAGAATTCAAGTGACTGCTGTAAAGTGATCGTCATGGGGATCCTTGAGATACTGACTGACTGTATTGACCACAAAGGCCAAATCAGGATAAGTGATCGTGAGATACTACAGAGCCCCAACAAGAGAGTGATATAGTGTCAGATTCTGAAAATCAGGACTGGAGGAGCTGTGTAGATGCGATCTTGCCACAAATGGAGTAGAGACTGGTGCAACATCTGACATTCCTACTTGAGGTACTTAGCTTGTTCGAGAAGTAAACCCGAGGATGAGGGTGTAACTTCAAGGCCAAGGAAGTAGTGTAGAGAGCCCAAGTCCTTGATAGCAAACTCCCGATGCGTCCGATCGATGAACTGTCGGGTTTGAGTCAGGTCATTGGCTATAAAGATGATGTCATCGACGTAAACCAACTGGTACAACAATGAGGATCCTCGAGACAGAACAAACAGATGAGTATCATCAGAACTGCAAATGAAACCAAGCTAAACCAGATAAGTATTGAATCGTTGGAACCAGGCCCTCAGAGCTTGCTTAAGACCATAAATGGCCTTCCGCAAGCGATAAACATACTCTCGGTGAAGTGGATCTTTGTAACCAACATGTTGCGCTATATAAACCAGAGCATCAAGAACACCATTTAGAAAGACATTATTAACATCCAACTGATGAAAAGGCCAATAACGCATCGTAGGAATAGCTAAAACAGTACGAACTGTGGATGATTTGACCACTGGACTGAAAGTGTGGTCAAAGTCAAAACCTGAAATCTGTGAGAAACCCTGTACCACAAGCCTAGCTTTAGGACGCTCAATAGTGTCATCTGGTCGATACTTCAATCAATAAACTCATTTGGAGCTAACAATGATGACGTCCAAAGGTCGAGGCACCAGATCCCAAGTACACTGGCCACGTAGAGCTGTCATCTCGTCATCTATGACAGAAATCCAAGCAGGATCCTGAAGGGCAGTGCAATAATCTGTGGGCTCAAACTTAGAAAGTAGAGTAGCAATAAGACCATAAGCGACAATGTCTGAATAATCCCTATGCTGAGTAGCACCAGTAGCCGACCTAGTAGTCATCCAATGAGTGCGAGACAGGGGTTGAGAGACCAGAAGAGCTGTCGCGGCCGACGAAGGGGCCGGTGAAGGAGCTGGCAAAGGGGCCTGTGAGGTAGCTGGCGAATTGAGTGGTTTGGTCGGCGAACCAGGTGAACTGGTCGATGGCAAGATGGGTGGAGCAGGATGCATCAGAGCGGCCACTAGATGGTCTGAATCGGTAGAGTAGATAAAACATGGTGCTGTATTCAGGGAGGATAATAGCATCGATGAGCCAGGAGGGCTGGCAGCTGAAGTGACAAGCCGACCAGGAGGAGATGCCACCGTGGAAGCAGCAGAAAAATCAACTGATGAATTAGGGGAACCAAAAAGGTAGAGACATCCATAGAGAATGGAGATACTGAAGTAGAACCATCGGCATAAGGGAAGGAAGTATCATCGAACCGAGCATGTCTGGTGACATATATCTTTCCTGATGTAGGATTCAAACATCGATATCCCCTGTACTGGGAGCTGTAGCCAAGAAACACAAAGAGAAAATTGCGAGGAGCAAATTTGTGAGCTGCATATGGACAAAAATAAGGGTACACACGACAACCAAATACATGGAAGTTTTTGTATATGGGAACCCGGCCATTAATAACTTCATATGGTGATCGTCCACCAAGAACAAGAATGGGTAGCTGATTTTATGGTGTAAGTGGCTTCAGCAAAGGCGTGAGGCAAGTGAGAGAGAGGGATATGAGAGTGGTATAATATAGACTAGCTCATCTCAACAATGTGACGGTGCTTATGCTCAGCCTGACCGTTCTGCTCAGGACCATACGGGCAATAAATCTGATGGTGAATGCCCTTTGTCTGAAAGTGAGAACGTAAGCTACCATTTACGAACTTAGCCCCCCATCACTCTGGAACACCTTAATGGTGAAATAAATATGGTTTTCCACAAAAGCTTCAAACTGGTGATAAACATCCCAAAAATTATATTTTCGGCACAGTGGGTAAAACCACGAGAGTCGGGAATGATAATTGATAAAAATAGCAAAGTATGAAAAACCATCAGCAGATAAAATAGGATAAGCCCTCATAAGTCACAATGAACTAGATCAAGTGCCCTAGCAGCCCGTTTATCATTTGTATAAAAAGATAAACGCTTCCCTTTAGCCTTTTCACACGTATCACAGTAGGTAGGTTTTGGAAAAATCGATGAGACAGATAAAGATCTAGAAGCACACAAACTAGAAATAACGGAATGCAGAACATGACCAAGTCTTGCATGCCATATTTCAAAACACGCACAAGACTTATTTGATTCCACACTAGACAACAAAGCAGATACACCATAGTCTAAAACATAAAGTCCATTTTCACTATGACCATGACATAAGGTTTCACTAGTGATTTTATGCCGTATAATGAATGAACGATCATCAAAGAAGACAATGGCATTTTAAATCTCGAGTTGATTTGCTAATCGAAAGATTTTACAATAAGCACATTATAAAGAGACAAGGATTTAGAAATTCGATAATCATGAACATGAACATGAGTAATAGGGAGTTGAGAGTCATTACCAACATATACACAACCAAAATCACCATAAGGCGTCACATGATCAACAACACTGGGGGACGATGTCATGTGTTTTGTGGCGCCAGAGTCTACAATCCATTTGGTGTCATTGTGTCGTCGATAATGAGAAAGACCATATAACTCGAAATAGCGCACCTTTGAGAGCCAAAGAGAGCCATATCAGAGATGGAAACTAATAAATTAGAAAGGCAAAAAAAAATTAGCTGAAAGAAAAGTTAGGCGTTTGCAGGGACGCTAGGGAGAAGCTGAAGCGCCTGTAACAAACGCACACGTGTAAAGACGCGCTAAGGGCTTATGTGCACGTGGTTTGATGCGCCAGAAGATTGTACGTGTGTGGTTTCATGCACCTCTATGTTTGAGTCGCCCCTGAAGACCGCCAAAGGGAGAGAACCGAATTGAAGACGACACCATGGATCTGCGCTTGAAAGGACGCCGGATTTCTTTGAGATGCGCCGCTGCTGATGACGAGCAATATGCCAGAGAGAACAAAATCGGATGCTTGAATTATTCTAATAGAGACCATCAAGATCAGGTTCATTGTTGCCGAATAGTTGATGACCTCATCTGCAACACGAGCCTGTCATTCAGGATACTTGCTCAACATAACCATTGTCCAAGCAAGTAGAACGGATGTTGATTCATGTCCAACAATGTGGAACAACTTGCACTCTTCAATTACTTCATTGATAGTCATCCCGGATTCCTTGTTTCCTTGCCTGGTAATTTCTTGAGAATTTTATTGGAGTAATATCCCCAACAAGTCATCACCTATGGGGTCTCCTCCTGCCATTGCATTCATTCGCGAATTGATGATCTGTCAAATTAAGTCACCGACATCCTTGGCTAGTTTTTTCATCCTTTTGTTTCTCTTGGTTGGTAAGAATCTACAATTCAAAGCCAGATTAGAGCAAAGGCAGTTGTAAGAAATAGTGTAATGTTATTTTTACTCTTTTAAGTTATAATGTCTTTTCCATTCCTTAATGATAGGTCAGCTTAATTTAGATGAAACCACTACAAAAAAACTTCCAGTTGTGACACTTTTTTGGAGCATCCGTGATACTTGAAGACGTCGCTAAAAATATTAGTGACGCCTTGTGAAGTGCATCTATTCAGCGTGTCACTAAAATTTTGTGACGCGTTGAAGTATCATTATTTTTTATGCTTTAAGATGTAGTTCAATTTAAAAATGTCACTAAAGTTGTGACATGGATTGATGTAGCAATTTAGTTTAGTGACATGTATTTAATGACACCTAAAGGTGGAGCAAATATTGTGACATTTCCTTACTTGTAGCAAAATATATGTCACTACTGGACTTTTTTTTTTTGTAGTGAACGAGCAAATTGAGAAATGCATTCTCAGTTGTTTTCTTCTAGTTAACAGGTAAAACATGAAGATTTAAAGTCAGATTCTGCAAGAATTTTACAAAATGACATTACCTGCATCCTGGAATGAACATTGACCATAGAGTCTTGACACAATGCTCACCTAGCTCTCTTTGAAGTTGAAATATCCTTTTACCTTCATCGTAGTTACTTTAGAATGTAATACGCGCTATCGCATTGCTAGTTAAAATATGAAGATAGGGCCAAACATCGAACTCAGAAAGCCCTCTCTGTGAAACACCGATCTCCTCCCATTTTTTCAGCATCACATTCGTGCATATGATGAAAGAAGGAAGCATATGCTAATTATATGGAAACAAAGATAGAAAGAAAAATGTTAACAATTTTAAATATAGAGTAGTCCACATTAAAGTGCTATGTGTTACAAAAAAAAGTTGAGGGAAAAACCTTCAACTTCTCCCCATGGAAAAGAGAAATTTCTTAGTTTTGTGTTACAGTGACCGGGCTCGGATGCAGGTAGGGAAGTCTCATTCAACAAATGCGACTTCGTGGTTTTTTTAATGATTAATAGAGGGTGCATTGAAGAAATGTGCCTCGTCCATTTATTTTATTAAAAGCGCAGAGATAAATGCACCCTCTTCCTGCAGTTATTTTTTAAAAACGTGAATTATGAATTCCTATTGAATATTTTTTAAAATAAAATATTCCACTTCTCCCAAATCATAAAACACGTATCCAAATCCAAAAATCTGTTATGTTCCCGCAATTTGTTGCCGATTCATCGAAAATCTTAATGTCGTAGTATTTCTATCCAAATATCATAAATAATATTATTATTAAAAATTGAGTTCATATGAAAATTATATATTTTTTAAATTAGACCCATATACAACTCGAAAAATAATATTATAATATTTTTATAAAAAAATAATTAAAATATTATATTTTTTACAAAATAATTATAAAGTATAATTCAATTACAATAGTATATAAAATAGTAATTTTTATATAAAATAATATAATTTTTATTTATAATATAAAATAATATAATTTTTATTTATAATATAAAATAATAAAATAATGATTTTATAAGAAAATAATACATATTTATTTTAAAATATTATAACAAATAATATTATTAAAAATGAATTAATGTGAAAATTATATTTTTGTTAAATTCGACCCATATATAACTAGAAAATTAATATTTTAATACAAATAATAATTAAAATTATATATTTTTAAAAATAATTAAAAGTATAATTCAAATTAAATATTATACAAAATAGTTATATTTATATAAAATAATATCATTTTTATTTATAATATAAAATAATAATTAATGATTTTATAAAAAAATATTTTTATTTATATTAAAATATTATAACAAATAATATTATTAAAAAATAAGTTCATATGAAAATTATATTTTTATTTAAATTCGACCCATATACCACTCAAAAAATAATATTATAATATTTTTATACAAATACTAATTAAAAAATATAATTTTTTCAAAATAATTATAAAGTATAATTCAATTATAATAGTATATAAAATAGTTATATTCATATAAAATAATATCATTTTTATTTATAATGTAAAATAATAAAATAATGAATTTATAATAAAATAATATTTATTTATATTAAAATATTATTACAAATAATAATATTTAAAAATGAGTTCATATGAAAATTATATTTTTATTTAAATTCGACCCATATACCACTAAAAAATAATATTATAATATTTTTATACAAATAATAATTAAAATATTATATTTTTCAAAATAATTACAAAGTATAATCAATTACAATTTTAAAAAATAAAAAACATATTAGAGGGCGCATTCACTAAATGCTGAATGCCCCTCGCTATTTATTTCCAATTTCAAAATTTCACACCATTTGCATCCAACTCCGACTGAATTAGCCTCCATCAAGAAACAACTCCATGGAAAATAGGATTAATGAGTTTTCCGTGCTTAGTCCAATTTTCCCCATTGTAGCTCACAAGCCCCGATATCAATAACCTGGTAAATTGTGTGCCTTCTGGTTTATGAAACTGGTTACTACATTGCAAAGCGTCTTTTTTGAGATTGAAATCTTGGATGATAACAGCTGGTTCTGGACCAAACCATACATATGATTTTTCACCGACAATAGTAGTCATAAACTTCAAGTTCAAAATAGTATAATTACGCAATTAAGATTGCACACGTTTAAAAATGTTTTTTTATGTTCAAAAATTGACAAAAAGTAATTTCATATGCTTTACGTTTGTAAGGCACTGTTAAAAAAAACCCCAGGATCGTCCACCCCCTACGTGTCACGCCCTCGCTGTTCGCTCGGACACACAAAGGCTAGACCTGGCTGCAAAATTCCAAAAATGTCTCTGGGGTGAGCATCACGCATTTTCTTTTCTCCATTTGCCTCTCTCTTCAGCTTAACCATTCCCAAGGTCGAGTTCTTCCTCCATCCTTGTCTTCATGGTTCCATTTTTTAGCATCCCTCTTCTGAATTTTCTACCTTTAATGTTAATTAGTTGGTGTGAATCCTTTTTTTTTGGGAGTCGAACAAGATTAAATGGTGCGATATTGCGGTCGTTGGGGATATTCATAATGAACGCCTCTGGATTGAATGTTGGTATGTCCGTGAACTGCCATGGAATTGTGGTTGTGGTCATGGCTTTGGTGGATCTGTTATGTGAGATTTATTGTTTGTAATTAAGCGGTCCTTGGCGCTGATAGATGAAATTTCCATCGTGTGTTGATGTAATAAGGTAGCACCAGAAAGCTTGTGTGAAGCATCAGGCTTATCACCTCATTTGAAGCTCCCTGGCGGTATCTACTATTCGTATTGCTTGCATTTGGTCATCTCCACATACCAATAATTGTGTTTTGTGGCTATTGCAGCAGAATGTTTTGAGGTCCTTAGTGACAGTCTATGAAGAGATATTTTTTTCCTTACTTTGTTTGGGAAGTGGTGTTGGGTATTCATTATAGTCACAAGGCGTCTACCTTTGTCGAGCTTCATTGTAGGTGTATTTGTAACTGCAATTGTCATCCACTTTAAATACAACAAATGTTGCCCTGTTGTGGTTATTGAAATGTCTAGGGATCACGAAACAGAGCAAGGAATACGTAGACGGAGATGTAGCCCAGGGGATCACCTGTTAAGGTGTGTCTACTTGAATTGCAATTGCTATTGGTGCTCGAAAACTGATATTGGGTGATTAGTTCCTTTCATATTTCGATAGAGGGATTGAAATCGAATGGTAGAGATGGGATGATAATGGCATGTCCAATGACCCAATCATGTTGAACCATTGTACTACTAGTTAATTCACAGGTTACCTAACCGGGACGTTCCATTTTCAACAATTGTCATTTACGAAAGTAAAATCAAACGGAATGATTGAGAAGGGAGGTTCGAAACACTGAGAATGAACTCATGGAAGGACCGAATGTGGACATGGAAATGTTTATCCATAATCTGTATGTGAAGGATCAAAGGAGGACAACGGTAGAAGAAAATGTGTTGAAACAATTTAGTTGATATCCAACATTGGTGAACATTTCAAACTGAGGAAGTCCTTTTGGTGAAGAAGAGAATGAGATGTTTATCTTAGGTGTTAAGGGTCGGACTTAACATATCATGGTGTAGTTTTTAGATCAATGATTCATGACATGTTTGTCTTGCAGAGCAGCCGGATCCCCATCTGTTGGAGGACTATTTCTTCCAGAAAAAGCATATTCGGAACCTGAATGTAAAACCATATGGAAGAAAAAACGTCAAAACCAAGAATGGTTGATGGGGTTTTCATTGATGGGCTTGTATTGAACCCATCGTGTATATGAACATTTTCTCGAATTAGTGCTGTTGTTCCCTTATGAACTCATGCTTTCATGAATGCCGCAATGTAGGAAGAGTAGTTTGTGGAAACAATGCAGAAGTGGATACTTTTGTCTTCAAGTGTTTCCAGAAAAATCAATTTGGAGTCAACATTTCTTTGACCCAAATGTAATTGGGCCAGACAAGATGCAGGCCAGTAGCTCGATTTGGGCTTAATTGATGCCGTAGCAAACTGGCTGTTTTTCTTATTGTGTGTGTTTTGCCCCTAACAATTGATAGACCTCACCCATTATCTTTTCTTGTCCGAATCATTGAGTAATACAATACGAGATCTAGAGCATTCACAATGGAAGATCTTTAACTCCTTCATAACAGTCGGCTTCCATTAGGCAACCATATTGTCTTTTCAAGGTTTTTTTTGTACAAACGGTTGTAAATCTTTTGAAGTAACGTGTCTTACTATTTGGGCTTGGAGAACCTAATAAATATCTCCCCCATTATTATGAGTTTCATCTAAAAAAAACTCCACTTTTGTTGATAAGGAGCACACCTTATTTAAGGAGGGCCGCTATGGAGTTTTAAGTACCACTCCGTAATAAGGAGTTGTTCCTTAGTTAAGCTGTTGATACCTCTTTATTTATGAAAGACCGACCAATAAATTACGGACACTTGGCATTTCTTGGTTTGTATTTTGATTTGATTGGATTATAATCAAAGTTTAATTTTGCTTATGTACATTTTCATAAATGAGAATATTTGTAAATAATTTTTGAAAATTTACTAAATTTACTAAATTTATTTATGTATTTAATATTATTTTATATCGCGTAATCTATTATATTGAAATGTAGGAGATCGAAATCCATCGATGCAAGTCACGGAAGAATTAATTCAAGAATTTCAAACTTCAATCCATCGACACTCGGAGATTCAAGATCAGAACATCATCATGAACTTAGAGCAATTATCATAAAATATATTTCCAAATGATTTGGGAATAATGGTCAAACGTATTTTTTAGTAAATATTATGATATTGATTAATATTTGATAAATTTGAATCTTATTCATTTTATATAAAATATTATTATGGATGAATGAATAAACGCTTTTGTGTTGTATTTATATACAGTCACTACAATATAATTTTTGATATTTTGTGTTATTGATATATTTTATAAAATATAAATACAAGTTTGAATATTTTTTTACTAGAGATGGTGACATGCCGCTAATGAAGTGATTCTCAAATACCAATCAAATTTTGGTAGTTGGATTTGACCTAACTTATGTCAAGAATGATGATGTGGCAGTTAAAAAGTGCTTCTTAAGTCAATTACCTTGTGGATGCTCTTAACTCCGCATATTTTAATGGTTAATTAGACCTGTACTTCTCATCCCCACCGCCGCATGTTCATAGTTCATTTCCATGGCTCTGCCATATCTTTTGTGTAGCCTTTAAAACACTGTTGTTACTTTATTACTGTTTCCAATATAATTTTGAAAATGTACTTGTATCATAACAATCTGTTTGGTAAGGAAACCACACAGAGAAAATCTAAGTGAATGTGTCGTTAGTGTCGACAAATTAAATTGTGCAGATTATAACGTAATGTGTAGTAGTTTTCATTTTTCCAATATAAATTGTTAAAATGTATTTTTTATCATAATGGTGTGTTTGATAAGCAAACCACATTGATAAAATCCAAGTGATCATGATAACGTGGCCAAATTAAATTATGCAAATTATAACGTAATGCGTAGTAGTTTACGATTATAATTTCACCACACGAATATGAAATTACCCAGTATTGTTGTTTTGTTTTTGGGTGAAAAATATTATAATTTGTAAGAGTAATTTATGTCCATTAAATTATTATAGTCTAAGTACTTCACGCGATGGAATGTTGAATGAAGCAATGAAATTTGGTGCATGAAAAAGTTTTGCAAGGCCAAAAAAAATTTGGGCAATCATTTGGGAAGGTATGTTGTGGATTAGTTACGAGACCTAATCTGTATTTCATAAGGATATTCCTTAACAATGAATAATATGAAGGAACCTTTCTTGACTAAGGAGTGTCCGCCGGTTGCTGAAGGTAGAATTTTGTGTGGCTATTCAGATGAACAATGACCGGTGCATGCATGGGAATGATGAATTTTCCTCTTATTGTGCCCATAGAGTTAAGGGCTCCCGATGAATGGGGTGGAAGTGTCACATGGGCGACATATGGTGCATCAGGAAGGACTACATAAGTCACGGGATGCACGTTCACGAGATGTTCTTATATTTGGTTTATCCAAATGAATGAGATGAACACTTGAAGAAATTTGGATGGACTATTGTTATTGGTTATGGGATATTAGAATCTATTTTTTTTGGAAATCTAAACCCTATTTGTCAAACAAGTGGTGTATTAGGAATAGTAGCCGGTTGGGGCAGTGGGCGAACAAAGATATAAACAGCATTAATTCCATTCTCACCGGCTTGCAACCTTTATCATCTTCAAAATCAACATCAGAAACAGACCTTGATGGAGAAGTTGAGAGATGTGTCATCCAAAAACACGACAGAGGCTGCAAGACGTGCATCTGTTATGGTCGAACGGGGAAGGGAAGTTGACAAGGGTAAGGTCAAATGAGGTGGAAATAGAAGGTTATCAACACCAAAAAGGGTGAAGAAATGGATGACAGATATAGAATACAAATTGAAGTTCAAGGCCCAGTACTAACGAATGACTAGCCTTGGTGGAGAAAATGCACCCAGAGAAGGGGATCTCGTATAGGGTTCGCGGGAGGAGGGGTTACCCCAAGCTAGTAATGTAGGAATTAAGCTGAACGTGATACTTGGCGCACACCAAGCTGAACCCGTGGAGTCTCAGTAGATTCAGAAACCCAATGGCAACTATTAGGTATAATATGGTTGAACTTGTCATCCATTAGGGAGGAAGATCTTCTAGTAATATATGTACCAGCCATGGCCTTCTTGTTTTGACGTATGTTTTAGGTTTTTACGTTCGGTCGTCTTGGTGTTTTTCCAGTCATATGCGTCATTCAAAATGTTTTCGAGTCTTAATTGATAATCCCAAATGCTTTCAATTATCATTGGTTGTCTGCACTCTTTTTGAATGGGTTATGTAATGTCTTCATTGATCTCCCGCACCACATTATCAAAAAATAGGTTAGATTTTGCGATTGGTCTCCTTAATTAATTTCCAGTTACATGTAAATTATGCAAGATGCTGATCGAGTATGCGAAGAAGACTTCGCCCACTCAGTGTTGCACCTTTGGTATCACAGCATATGAAAAACATTCGTAGTAGAATGGTTTATATAACTCAATACGAACTACTCCACAATCTTCTTGAACACCATCGCTATACTGATAGACATCTACCCATGCTTATGAATCCCACTGTTGATAGGTTTCGAGTATTTGCAAACCATGTATTTTCATGGTCTATCATACAGAGGCTCCCCGTTCACTTCAGTTGTACTAGCTACCACTCGGAATCATGTTGTGGCATCACAAATGTCCATGGTCTACATTTTCGATACATGACTCTTGCATTATGTATGTAAATATAATCGGGTTACAGTTATGCACATAGGAGTGTTTTCATCTAAGGATGGTAAAACAAATAAAATGAAAGTGAAACCTTAAATGATGAGACAACTTCTTCATTGCCAGATGAATGTCAGGCGACCATTAGGATGCACATTTTCTTCCTGATTTGCATTCATTGAGGGTGGAAGGATTTACTTTCATTAAACTAATCTTCTTGTGGACGTTGTTGCAGGCTACTCTTTGGACAGAAAGATAGTGGATGTTTAGCTCGCTTTTAATATACTGCAAGTATATTTTACCCTGGTCTTTAGCCAGGTATTCCGATGGAAAATGCACAAAATTTATGTTAGAAGAATAGTCTTATATGTTGTCTAACCAAGACATTCTTATCATTGAATATTAATAACAACGTCCATCTCGAATTTACTCAAAGCCGCAACTAGGCTATTGAAAGTCTCCATCAGGTGCATAACTAGAAGATCGCTGTCCAAATCACACTTCAATGCAAACCATAGAGATTTGATTATTTCTAACTTGAAGTCCATGTAAGATTCAACCCGCTTATCACCCATTCGTAGAAGCAAGGTATAGATATACGATCCCTGCAGATTGAAACCATAGCGGTGGTCATTTATTTTGTAAGTAAAATGATCAAACTAAGAACCATGCTAATGCTTACTTAAATGGAATAATATCTTGCATTGTAACCAGTCTCATATAAGGTGTGCTATGATTGTGGCTTTTGATGATTGTGTTTAATTAACTTATTATTACGGCACTAACGTTTCGGAAGGTGTAATAACAAAATGACATTCATCCCGGAAGGTAGTGGGAGAGATCTATCATGTCAGTAGTTATCTTACTAAATTTTATTGGCAACGGGAATGACTATGCATATTCATACACAGTGTGTTCTGTAGCAGAAATAATCTCTTCATAACCCCGATCTATCCTCTTACTTTGTCCTCAACATTTTCAACCCGTCGGATCAAATGCAGCCCATTAGTTTACGCTTAGTAACTACATCAAAGACTAACTTCCAAATATGACAATCTTCTTCAAAGCCTATTTCTATATAAAAGTATACCTTATCCTAAGCTTATGCCTTATATTCACTCAGGAGTCTTTTTTACCATGCCTCTTTTAGGTTTCTATATTCCTGGATTGGTTTTTATCACACTGTTATCCAATCATACACATGCTTACGTATCCTAAAAATACTCCTGAACATCTTACAACCAGGGCCATGAAAGGTTGCCTACATCTAAATTATTTCCCACTGAACCCCACAGAGGAATGTAGAAACCAATCTAATCTTCTACCATATGAACCCAATCTAGAACAAACGTGTAATTGAATAAGCTTATGTTACCATCAAACCATGTATAATAAGGTTTATTATATTAAGTTTTTCATTATTGTACTCTTAGTTCAGTGCCTAAGTTTTCCCTTCCCTATTTGGCAGTTTTAGCAGTACACGTTTCCAACTAAACCTCAGAACCTACAGTTCAGCAGCTAGACCCATACAGACAAAATTGCAGGTGATAGGACCACATCGGGTTCTACTGTCCTCATATCATGTCAATTAACAACACTTAGAATTGAACCATCATCGAATAGTAATTCCTTGTAATGTATGTCACATAAGCAATCAACATTCTTGAATCTGCAATATGTTGAGAGGCATCATTAAAATCGACTGGTCATACAAGAGGCATACATGAGATTGTTCCTCCCGGAATTTCCAATACAATAATCAAGTTCTTCTCGAGGGGAAGTGGGTCTCAATAGGTTTCAACGAAAGCACAATCTGCTTGAGGACCCTCCTCTTTGATTCACCAGAAAAATAAATTTTGGATATATCCTTGTATTGAGTGGATTCAAACTTGAACATTCATATTCAACAGCGACCTTCTGTTGGATCGCTGGTCCTTGAGCACGTTGGGGACTGCCTCGTGCATGACCCTTGTTGAGACTGCTAGGGTTCTTTTTGAGAAGTTATATATGTTGTTTTAGTTAACCCAGATTGTAGATGAGCTCATCGATGCAGTCATTTGCAAAAAAAAAAATGGCTGATTGATGTTCATGTAGGTAGGATACCCTGGCTTTAAATAGACTAGTCCAACTATGTACTCATTTTCTCGACGTGATCAGCCACGACAACATGTATGTCCCGCGCCAGGGTTACCATATGAAGTTGATCCTCTTGTAAAATCATTATATTACGGATGGGGTTTTAAGACATTGACAAATGTTAATGGTGTTACATACGATTACAAAGTGTTACACACAGTTACATACAGTTAATGGAATTACACGTAGTTAATAGAGTTAAACACAGTTAATGGAGTTACACGCAGTTACATAAGATTACAAAGTGTTAACCTCAAGAAACTGCAACACATGTTTGGACTATGGTACTGGAGCATGTGGAATCCAAATGAATACAAAGAACACACATGAAAACAGAGAAGGTCAAATACTCACATCCGGGAATAGTTCTTATAACTACTTATCATCATGTGTTGTGCGGAATGGAGAAAGAACAGAAAATATGAACGAAATGAACAAGACACGAGATTTACGTGGTTCACCAATTTTGGCTACATCCACGGGAGACGAATTCACTATAATAGGTAGCAA
>JAULKM010000008.1:16897811-16908811 GCA_032355605.1 Rubia tinctorum
CTACCAAACCATATAGGAATTTATTCATATTTTGTTATTATTATCGTCCACAAATTAAATAAACATTCAATATATATTTATTAAATTTCGTTCATACAAAAATACCAGAAACATAAGAAAATTACAAACAAAAAATAAAAGGAAAGACAACGCATTCTTTAGGTTTCTTTTCTAGGACTATTATTTCAAAATACAGAGTTTTTAAAAAAATATATAAATAAGATAGAGGACGCGATCGCTATTTTAGTTTTTTAACCAACACAATCAAGAAAAATTGAAAATATATTAAATACATATTACAAAAAATTCTACTACCAAAAATCAAAATAAAAATAAAATAAGAGGACACATTTCAATAATTTTAGTCAGAGGACGCAGTTCAATATATTTAAGTCAGGGAACACATACCAATAATGCGTCCTCTTCAGTAATTAATTTTGTCTTTTAAACTTATCGGAAAAATTAATCAAATTAGAAGAAAATTTTAATTTCAGAGGACGCACTATTGAAATGCGCCCTCCACATTTTTCATTTTTTAAAAAAAATTGGATAACTAAATTTAAAAATGAAATTAACGTTGAAGACACATTATTGAAATGCGTCTTCCAAATTATTTATTTTTTTCCAACAGTTTCAGATTAAATAATTTAAGAAAAATAATATTAGAAAAACTCATGAGGACGCATTTCGGAAATACGTCCTCTTATTTTTTTCTTCTTTTTTTACCACATTTTTCAGCAACAAAAAATAAATAAAATGAATGAATGATAAAAAAATACCCCATGAAATGCGTCCTCTCAATTTTTCTTTTTTTCAAACATTTTTCATCAACAAAATATAACGAAAATTAATAATAAAAATACCCCATGAGAACGAATTTCGGAAATGCGTCCTCCCCATTTGCCTCCAGTTTTTAGGGTTGCCCTGTTCAGCATCCGAAATTCTATTACCCTCCCCAACCAAGCAAGAACTCAAATTTCTCCTTACTTCAAAAGAATGGTGTCATCTTATTAAGGATCTTTATTCCGACAAGGGTACATGAAGAAATGGAAGTCTCATGAGCTCGTGGGATTCCTGGTTGCAGACCAAAAGCTGCTGTTGGCTCCCCGGCTCCCGAAGCAGTATCCATTGCCTCCAGCGGTTCAGCTGCTGCCTACGAGCCAAATGAGCCGCGTCATGAACCAGAATAATCTGATGCCTCCGGGTGCCGGTTACTTCATCTCCAAATCCGACAATGGTCTCATACTCTCCGGCATTCACCCGCAGATATGTTATGTGTTCAACCCCCACAAGAAGCAAGTGGACCGGTTGCCCCGACCACCAAAATATTTCCCCATGTCGCGATAGCAATTATGTCGTCTTCTGATGATGATAGGAACGTTGGGAAGAGAGGTTACAAGGTTATACAAGCAAAAGTGGAGGAAAAGAAGAGTTTGTTTGTTCAAACTTACTCTTCATCAACTGGGCCGTGGGAGAAATCGAAAGCCACTTTTTCCACCAAGTTATGGCTATGGAAAGACGATGTTGGGACTGTGACTAGGGCTGGAGTGTAGTTGCACAACGAGAAAAGAAAGCAAAAAAAAAAATAGGGACTTGGGTTTGAAGCAAACAAAAGAAAGTTACTTGCGTTGGTGAAGGCAAAAGAAAAACAAAACAAAGTTTAGTTTTGTTGTGAAATTTTGAAAAGGGAAGGAGTTTTAGTTTCAGTAAACAAATGAGTGGTTACGTTGGTAAAGAAGTAAACAAAAGGCAAAGGATTTTGGTGCAGTAATAATGTTACTGTTTTTCTGGTTTTTCTCTTATTTATAACCAAAACAAAAGCTACAAAAAAGGAGTCATGGAGTCATGGAAACATGGGTCACGTACTCACTACTTCCACTACTTCACTACTTCCACTAACAATCAAACTCCTACAAACTTGGCATGAAGTAAATCTATTTTACTAAAAATAAACATCCACTTGCAGCAAACTTAACCAACAACACTTACAAGAGCAGTACAAAGTTTATAAGGGTTATTTAGAAATTATCAACTAAACAAGAAGAGATCAACAGACATCACAACCAATGGACTATAAGAATTCCGCACTGTGGAAGAAGGTTTGGAAAATTTCTTTACCTGCCCGTTTCATGTTCCTCATTTGGAGAATTCTATATAGAGCTCTCCCTGTAAAATCATAATTATTCAAAAGGAATTGCTCAAGTACTCCAATGTGCCAGACCTGCTTGGAAGAAGAAGAAACTATTGATCACATTTTTGCGAAGTGTAAAACAACTATGAGAGCTTGGAAATTGAGCACACTGGGATTTGATTTTCATGGACAGGGCTCCTTCATTACCTATCTCCAAAACTGGATTCAACAGGCCCCTACTGAGGAACAACTAGTACTTTCAATCTGCATTATTTGGGCAAACTGGATCTTTAGGAATGAAGTACAAGGAAAAACCACACCAACCTTGGATGCGCTTAATGAAGTTGAAGATGTCATCTAATTAGCTGCGGGTTTCAAGAATGTTATGTTTCAAAAAGTTCCTAGAATCATAGTTCAAAAAGCTCACGATCTTGCTCAGTTTGTTATCAAATCACTACCTCTGTATCATTTCAATGTGAAATTTAGCTATTCATTTAGTCAAAACTTCTTAATTTTGACCCTAAATTGAATTGGTATATAAGTATAAATATCATTGTATGATACATTGTTAGATTCGTTATAACATATATTCTCAAAATGTCAGATTTAAACACATTTTGATTATTCATAATGAAATATATTAATTAAGGATCAAACATTTTTCAAACCAGCTGTTAAAAGTCAAAAGTGAAGATTGAAGCGGGGCGGAGGGAGTACTATAATTGATAAAATATTACATACATAATATATATATATATATATTGTAAAGTCACATAGATTTCATTGATTATTGTGTTGGCATTTGTGAACTAATGTTGAAAAAGAAAAACGTTCTATGTTGGAACATACGGAATGAATCAGGATTTGATTGTTAGAATGTTGCGTAATATTGATTTATGGAAATATGGAGATTATGCAGTATTTGAATCAGGCGTGTTTGAAGCATAATGGATTCATGGAAAATCCCTATAATTATGTAATTGGATTTATGGAATATTATGAGATATTTGAGATAAGGAAAATTCTTTTATTTATGATATTTGGATATGCTTCAGAAGCAGATAAAGTATAGGAATATTATAGAGATAATCTTGAAGAGTTCTGATTTGCTAAAGGGACTATATATTGATGGACATCACTGCTGCAACTCCAACGAATTTAATTGAGAAAATCTGCACACAAATTTATATCTATCCGAGAGCTTTGCAAGAATCAGTATTCATATGTTCCAAAATACGTTGATCAAGTTCAGAGTCGTATACTTTAATTTCTCGGGAGGGGGAGATCTAACGTTGACAAGTTTCGAAATCAGAGGGAGTCAGATCAAGGCGGATCGGTAGTAAGGGGAGATTGCAAAATTCACACGTTGTAATTAGAAAAGATAAATATAGTTGTATGTTGTACTTTGTACTATATCTTTCTGATTAGTGGATATATTCTGAATTGGATCAGACCCCGCAGATGTAGGTGGATTTCACCGAACTGCATAACCAAGTTGTGTGTGCTCGTGTGATATTTTCTTTACATACTTGATTATATAGAATATGTTGAAACACAAGTTTAATAATTAAGTTAAAACGGTAAAACCAAAATTTCATATATATATATATATAACTCTTTTTGAATGTATAGTGATATATACCTAGCTATAACCTATATCCACCTTAAAAAATTTTATCCAATAGATAGTGTACATCAACAAATTAAATAACATTATTCGGAGAGTGGTTGCTTGATATACAAAAGAACAAACCATAAATATTCAGCAATACGGAATCAGAGCCCGGAAGTGAATGGCACACCGGAGGCCGACAACCAAGAATTTCCTGCAAGGAAGCTCCCAACGGTGAACTTTGACGCCTCCGCCGAATTTGTAATCACCCGGTATCCCTTCCACTTGACTCTTCTAGCAGTTGACGAACCAGGGCCGGAGTTGGCGTATTCGCCGTAGTACAAAGTATCCAGAGCAAAGTTCCCGCTCCAGGGCATCCATCCGGCCGGCGCGATGAGGCTATCTAGATATGTCTTCATGAAAACCGTCCTAGAATACTGTTTCCACGGCCTTCCCAAGTAAGTCGTGACCGAACCCTGAACCGGTTTCAGGTCAGAAGCCGCGGTAACCCTTGAATTGTGGATGGAGATACCGGTGTTCTGGTTCGGATCGGTTCTTCCCTGGGCGGTGACGGTGTTGGTCTTGTTTGGTGGATTTCTGGCATATATGTTGCAGTTCTGGAGAACCACGGCTGCGTTTCCGAAGATAAAATCCACGGTTCCGTAAATGTCACACTGCTTGTAGAATTGTCTGTTGGAGTGGACGTATAGGGTGTCTTGGTAGCCCTCAAAGCTGCACAGGTAGAGCACTGAGAGATCGGCGCCGGAGCGGAACGCGACGGCCTGGTGGTTCTGTGGGCCGGCTGTGTTTCTGAATGTTATTCCGCGAGCCATGAATCCGTCGCCAACGGCGGCTGCAAATAGTTTCCGGAAATTTACATTAGTATAATAGTCAAAGTACTCGTCATATAAACCGACTTGCATGGTTAGACATAATAAGACATTTTATCTTGATTTAAGGGGCCGTGTCTATATTTTATGATCAAATTAACGAAATTGCATGGTACTGAACCTTATTATTTTTCGTTCATGCACACTTTGTTATTGCAGGATAAGTATATGTGAATTCTAGCCAGATTTTATTTTCAAGGGAGATTATTAAAAAGATCAAAAGATGGAATATTCATTTAAAATAAATGTTTTGGACATAAATTCAAATTTTAAATGTTAAACTATGAATTTTGACTAAAAGTGAGATCATATTAATTATTTTCTCATTTTAACTTACCCACAGTGGCTGATCTGAAAGTGGTGCTTCCGCCGCCAACACTTCTGCTTCCGGTGATGATAGTTTTTCCGATACCGTCTCCGAGAAACATTATATTTTTCAAGTTCTTTCCAATTTCAATATTCTCCCTATAAGTCCCTGCTTTGATGTAAATGACGAATCTGCCACTACTGGTTCTCTTGGCAGCGGCCGCGACAGCTTCCGCGATAGTCCTATAATTTCCAGAGCCATCTTGTGCCACCACAATATTAGCTTTCGGAGCAGGAGCCTGGAGAAGTTTCCGATCACCGGGCCGAACCCAAGTTGGAAAACCCGACTTGTAATTTGGCTCGGCGTAGTCAACCTTGTTTATGGACAACGAGTTACTAATCAAATTAGTAACGTTGTTATTCATCAGGGGCAACATATAATCAGCCACTCCGAGATCCTTAAACCCCTGTCTGCACGTTTCCAGGTTTGTCATGGCAGTGCTCAGCCACGTTTGCGAGTCTGCAGCGGAGCACTTGACGTTGGGATCAGCTGTCTCGTTGATTTTCTGAATCGCAATGTCGTAAAGCTCGACACAATCTTTCCATGCAGCCTCTTCGAGCTTGTTCCGGCATTTCGAGCCGAGGTTTATGGTGTTAGCGTGTGCCCGTTCTGCCCGGGTAAGGGCGAGATTGGTCGATATTTGGAAGAAATCGGAGTTATCTTTGACGGAGTATTGGCTGAACTTGGGATCGGAGGTTAGGAAATATTCGCAAGGTTTAGGGTTCGGAGTTTTTGCACACCATGATTTTACGCTGGCGGGATTGATTGTATTGAATGATTTTTCAGAAAAGGCTGGAGAAGCAAATATTACAACCAGAAACAACACGAGTTCTAGGATATTTGACCTAGGAGGTGCCATTTTTATGGCTGGAATAATGACGTGAATTGCAGCTATGAAAGAAGAAGAGCTGAGAGTTGTAAGTAAATGGCTTGATTTCAAGCTTTGGTGGAATGATTTAATGAGGCAACTTTGCAGCCTATTTATAGATATGGCAAAACAAGGGCGGTCTAATGCAATCGTGAAACATTTGAAGGTTCTTTGAAGAGATGGTGGAGAATATTATCGGTGCCTCAACTTGATACTCCTATAAAAGATGGTGGAGACAGTTCATTTTAGTCTCCTATAAAAAAGAATTTAATTTAATATATACTATATAGCTGTATGACTTTTCATTTTCAATTTAGTCTTGTCATATGTTAGCAGGAAAAAGAAAATACTGCCTACAATAGTCAATTACCTTGAGTAATTTACGCCACAAAAGTCACTTAATTTTGAGGTTAATATGATTAACCATTGGGAAAAGCAGTTTTTCCATATGTATATGCAAATATAGAGTCGGATTATAATTATAGAAAGGTAAAATATTTAGTTGCAATATTATAATTTTAATATGCAATGTACAATAGTTATAAGTTTATAATCCGATTAATGCAACCCGGGAATTTTATCTTGAATTCTTCTAATTTGCAGTTTAAACACTTTTTGAAAAACTGTTTTTCATGAGACGGACTCTTTGCTTTATACCGGATTAAACTGTACTTTATACATAAATTAAAATTTTTTAAAGTTTGATCTCAATTTCTTTACTTTAATTAGAAATTAAATCAATATTAGATAAAAATACTACTCATCATATCATATGATATCTAGTTAGATTTGCCATAATGGATATTTTTAAATTAGATTTTTTATAATTTTAATCATTTTTAATAGAGAATATTAGGAGTTAAATATTTTTATTTAATTATAAATATTTAAATAGTACAGTTTAATTTGGGGCTGCTGATTTGTTTGTATTTTTTAAAGTGGACTTAGACTAGTCAGTCGAAAGAGCAAGTTCTTAGGTTTTACGTCCGTTGAATTTTTTAAAATTAGATTCTGTAATTTCTGTTGCACGAATGACTTGTATTGTATTAGTGCATGCGTTGATCACACCAGTGTAAAACTACTATCCACTTCTAATTCAAATTACATCACAATCACTATCGCATTATTCAAAAAATATGTTTAACAGACAGTAAAGTTTACTTTTGTATATTAACGGTTAATAAAAAATTGATATTTAAAAACAATTTGTTACGATAAACTCGACAATATCATATATGATAATATCATTGTTCATATATCTATTTGAATATGCAGTTAAAATTTGATAGATAATTATGTCAAAAAAACAAAGTGTATAGTTTGAACTGGAACGAAGAAAGTATTAAGATTAAGACTGGAAGATGGGAGATGAAAATGAATTTCATCTTAGATTCAAACCGGAAGATGCATGGGAGATAAAAATCAGGAAAAAAATTTATGTGGCCATTTTAAGTATGTGCAGGTGTGGGTCAAATAAAAATTTGACAAGTATCAATTTTGAATTGCGCTTAAGTGCATTCCCATTTTTCTCTCTTTATTAACAAAGTTTATTTTAATTAACGTTTATGTATTGAATAAGTGTGAGATTTGTCTCCACACATTAATTTTGTTTTTCGACCTAGTAAATTATAGATTTTGTGTTCATGATGATAACTCGATTTAGTTGTTCACGTTGTTGTATTGTTCTCGATCTGTTTATACAGATCATGTTTTCGTAATCATGTTTGTGGTTTTATTTTATGTTTCCACTAATTTGGCTTCGTCATATATATGGTTTTTCAATGTGTTTACACTTTGCACAACATAGATCGTGATTAGATCTAGTGGAGTTACAGTTGCAAAAGATCAATGTTTGACAAAGTAATATTGATGGGTGATACACTTCTCTTTGCCAAATGGTCATATTTTCGCATGAAACAAGTTAATATTTTCGAGAACGATATTACAATTTTTTCTTGGATATCATATCTGTAATATTACAGACAATCAGTCTGGTTGAAATGTAACTTAGATATCTTTGCAATATATTATTCCCTCTATCTCATTTCAAATTGCACACTTTGACTTTCAACAATTGACTTTAAAAATGTTTGTCTTTCACCAAGGATAGTTAAAACTTATGAAAAGGTGATATTTTAAAAATATATGTTGTAACGAATCTAACAATGTATCCTTCAATAGTATTTATATTTATACATCAATTTAATTTTGTGGTTAAAGTTAAAAGGTTTGACTAAATGAATAATTGCAGCTTGAAATGGATAGTGGCAGTAGTTATTGCTAGAGACTAGTTAGTTTAGATGTTAATTCCACTTATGGTTATTATTGCTGGGCATTTTTCTCCGCATTTTCTTAAAGACAATCTTTCCATAAGTCATGGAAAGAGCAAGGTTTAAAGTTCAAATTAGAAAAAATGAAGATAAAATTTTAAGGTTGCATGAATCGGGTTATAAACTTTATAACTACTGCAAATTGCATAATAAAATTTTAATATTGCAACTACGACTTTTTACTTTTTATTATTCTAATGAAACTCCGTCTTTACATAAGTTATGAAAAAACGGTCTTTCTCAATACTTACGTAAGTTCAGAATTTCACACCCATCATTTTTATTCTCTCCAAAAACTTACAAGGCATTTGCGCCTTCTTCTTTTCTTCAGCACCATGCCGGCTCAACCATCTTCCTCCACCCTCGTAGTTTAACCCTCCACCTCTGCATCGATAAGCCCCCCCCCGCCACCACTGCTGAACCCATTACCACATCTCTGCTGAGCCCGCCCCCTGCTACCGCGTTGCTCCTTCCTCTTCTCGGGTATTAACCCGCTGCTTTCTCACTGCGACACTGTTTCCTCACCACTTACCTTGCTGCCGTGGCTGAGCCCTCCTCTGCCGCGGATCCCTCATCGTAGCAATCATCGCTCCTTCACTGTGCCGCATCGCTTCCTATTCTCTGGTTTCTAGATTTGTAGTTTTTGTAGCAGATTTATGTTTTTCCATTTTTAGATTTATATTTTTTCATTTCTTGTTTTATTTTGGTTACAAATCTTCATTTTAGCCTCATTGTACATGATTTTCTGTTTGTTGTTTCTCAGATTTGTTTTGCTTTCTGCCAGAAACCTAGGTTTTCGACAACTTTTTTTTAGAACCTCATATATATATATAGAGGTTCCGAACTCGGAACCTATTTCGGACTCCAATCAAAGGCGATTTTTGAACATCTTTAGATTGATTTCGATTAAAGGCGGGGGCAGAGAGGACACTTTAAGAATGTCTTCTCTGATCCAATATAACTGCATTTAATAGACATTTTCCTATTAGTACTTTGTGTCTAAAGTAATATTACTCTGATATAATAAAGTATAATGGTAAGGAGGTAAGGAGGTTGCGTTATTTACGTAAAAGTATTAATATTCTAGATCGATTGATTTACTTGTTGAGTAATTGGATCTATTATGTCCTGCAATTTAAAGCTCTTTGTATTTCACTGTTCGTGTATGTGTGTTGTGTATATATAATACTACGGGCATGCTTGTTTGCTCTTGTTCAAACTCCATATTTGGTACCAGTCTAGAAGTCCAAATTCTACATCCGATTGGAGAGGATTTAAAGATCTAAAAGTTTAAATTCCACATGTACGATATGCCAAGCACATTGATAACAAGTTTAGCTCATTAATTATTTAGAGGAGGTGTATCGTACATGTGGTCCATTTTCATGTTGGATAATCTCCTTCTCCGTTTTTCCTGCAGCATTACTGCAGTATCTATCCTATTTTTAGTAAACTGATGCAGCCTTTATTTGTCATGACTTAGTCATATGATTTAGTTGCATGAATTTAGTTTGCACGTTGCATGGTTGTTCCATAATTGTAGGAAGCACGTTTCATGTTTGTTGCTGAATTGTAGTTAGATTGTTGCATGCATGTAGTTCAGATTTGGCTTATAAATAGTATCTCACAATGGAGAAAAGTGTGGAACCACTTTACTGCACCAAATATTTTCCTCTTGTTTTCCTTTCGTTGTTCTTGTTTCTGCAACAACTTTTTGTTTGTTTTCAAAGTTTCTGCTTAGTTTTTTGTTCTTGCAACAACAGATACCGTGCTTATTGTATCCCCTGAATATACCGTTAGGATAATATATATATATATATGTCCTAGGGTACCGTATACGGATTATACAGTATTCTAGATACCGTGCTTATTGTATCCCCTGAATATACTGCTACACTTCAAACACAGGATGATATTTATATCCTAGGGTACCGTATACAGATTGATGTGGTTAATCTTTTGTAACTAATGTGCAGAGGTGGTTATGGAAGTGCTTTGGCTATGATCCTTTCTCTGAACCCTGCTAATGGTCAGTGTGGGTGGCCGTGTCATCCCGGCGAGGACTGTGGTAAAACGTGCACCTGTCTCCATATTTGCATGCTGCCGGACACCTTTGTACCTCTTCCGGAGTAGTTTTTACTATGAATATGATGATGATGATGAATGCTGGTTAATAATGAGAATGTTTGTGGTGTTTGTTTTGTTGAGTTGTGTTGTGTTGTGTTAAAAATAAAGAAGCTATTTATGGATGTAGCTTCCCAGGAGTGAAAGATCTTCAAAGGCACAAGCCCAATGGAGTTCCTGCGTGTATTTTTATTGTTTGTATTGCAATAATATGAAGGTTTGTGTTTTTCACTTGTTAGAACAATGATAAAAAAAATGGAAATAATGAAGACAAAGTTTTGGTACTGAAAGGATACAGTTTTTCTAATTTTTCATTCTCCTATTTATAGATTACAAAATGACTTTGAAATTATTCCTACACTAATGAAGAGTCATACTACAAGCTTCTAACCTCCATAACCTCCTGATATAACTAGATAACACTAACTCTACTAACGAAGGTTAAACAATGTGCATTATTCCATGCTTGTAACTTCTTCAACCACCCACCACTACTAACTAGCATTAAAGGCTATTATTGCAGGTTTTTATATTCTTCAACCTCCTACCACTAAAACCTCTCTTTATTTCATAACTTATGTAACTTGTATAACATCTGACAAGCACTAAGTAGTAGTAATAACAATAATCACTACCTATGCAACATGGTTAACTCAACAATTCACCCCCTTAACCTTG
>JAULKM010000008.1:16914854-16941436 GCA_032355605.1 Rubia tinctorum
AAGTGGGTTATTTGTGATGATTTATTTGTAAATTTTGATTCGATGTTGTGAATATTAGCATCAACTGAGTTGTTTGAATGCTGGTGGTGGCTAGTCATAGGTGCTGTTTGTTTGGGGTATTGCTATTGGGGATGATGGAAGAAGGGCAAGATAGTCATTTTACTAGATTTGAAATTTTGACACTTTCTTTCTCCCTCTGTAGAGTATTTTACTAGAGTATTTTAATAACGTTGATAATAACTGTGATGTAATTTGAACGAGTACGGAGGCAGGAGTCGTTTTCCACTGGTGTGATCAACGCATACCCGTCAGCTGTCCTGGACAATACAAGTCATTCATGCAACAGAATCTAATTAAAAATATTTCAACGTAAGAAACGCCCGTTCAACTGACTAGCCTAACTTTACTTTTAAAAACATAAAAATCACCGGCCCCAAATTAAATCGAATCTGCACAGTTTTTGGTTAAAATTTTTAAATCATATTTGACCATCAATAGTTTTAGTTACGTATATTAATGGTGTATTAAAAATTGATATTAACAAACTACGTGATGTAGAGAGACTAACAATATCTGACATGATGATATTAGTGCTTATATACTAATTGAAATTTATGATCAAAATGTAGAGAGTCTAACAATATCACATGATGATACATACTAATTGAAATTTATGGCCAAACGTATCTTGAGAAATTTGATAAAAAAATGTGCAGATTCGACTGAGACAGAGGGAGTACTTAACTTTTCATAATTAAATAAAAATATTTAACTCTTAATGTTCACTATTAAAAATAATTTAATTTAAAAAAGGAATTTAAAAATATATACTCTCTGTCCCACTAATAAGTTTCGAATTACTTTTTGCACAAAATTTATTACAAATTTATGTTGAATCTTTTTAATAGGTGATGATAGTGAGTCCACATAATTCAAATGAATGGAAGATTTATGACCACATATTTATGACTAAATAAACAAATATTAGAAATAAGAAGTTATTAGTTGGACGGACCAAAAAGAAAAATAAGAAATTATTAGTGGGACGGAGAGAGTATACTCTATAGAAAATCTAACTAAATATCACATGACGAATAGTATTCTTATTTAATGTTCATTTAATTTATAATAAAAGTAAAGGAATTAAGATCAGAATTTAAGCAATATTTTTTTGAAAAAAGAATTTAAGCAATTTTAATTTACGTATAAAGTACAATTTAATCCGGTAAAAAGCAATATCGTATATGTTTACCTCAAAAGTGACTTTTGAGACGTGAATGACTCAAGGTAATTGACTATTGCACGCAGTATTTTGTTTTTCCTGCTAACACGTGACAAATTGAAGAACCCGTCTTTCAATTGACGATATTTCTATAAGTTATGGAAATATTAAAATTTAAACCGCAAATCAGATGAAATTAAAATAATAATTTTAGGTTCTTTTAATCGGATCATAAACTTATAACTACTACACGTCGAAAGATAAATTTTTTTATATTGCAACTAAAACCTTTTACCTTTCTATAATTCCAATTAAATCTCGTCTTTCCATAAACCTATGGAAAGACGATCTTTCCCAAAACTTTGCCCAAATTGAAATTGAAAATGAAAAGTCATAAAATTATTGAAATTATTATTATTTATTTGAGATTAAAATGAACTGTCTATTTGAGGCACCAATAATATTCTCCACCATCTCTTCAAAGAACCTTCAATTGTTTCACGGTCGCATTAGACTGTTTTGCCATATCTATAAATAGGCTGCAAAGTTGCCTCATTATATCATTCCACCAAAGCTTGCAAATCAAGCAATCCTCAGCTATTCTTCTTCTTTAGCTGCAATTCACATCATCATTCCCGCCATAAAAATGGCATTTCCCAGGTCAAATATCTTAGTATTCGTCATTTTCTTGTCTCTAACATTCGCTGCTCCAGCCTTTTCTGAAAAATCATCCAATACAATCAATCCCTCCACTGTAAAATCATGGTGTTCGCAAACTCCGAACCCTAAACCTTGCGAATATTTCCTAACCTCCGATCCCAAGTTCAGTCAATACTCCGTCAAAGATAACTCCGATTTCTTCCAAATATCGACCAATCTCGCCCTTACCCGGGCCGAACGGGCACACGCCAACACCCTAAACCTCGGCCCGAAATGCCGGAACAAGCTCGAGGAAGCTGCATGGAAAGATTGTGTCGAGCTTTATGACATCGCGATTCAGAAAATCAACGAGACAGCTGATCCCAACGTCAAGTGCTCCGCCGCTGACTCACAAACGTGGTTGAGCACTGCCATGACAAACCTGGAAACATGCACACAGGGGTTTAAGGATCTCGGGGTGGCTGATTACATGTTGCCCCTGATGAATAACAACGTTACTAGTTTGATTAGTAACTCGTTGTCCATAAACAAGGTTGATTACGCTGAGCCGGATTACAAGTCGGGTTTTCCGACTTGGGTTAAGCCCGGTGACCGGAAACTTCTCCAGGCTGCTGCTCCGAAAGCTAATATTGTGGTGGCGCAAGATGGTTCTGGAAACTACAAGACCATCGCGGAAGCCGTCGCGGCGGCTTCCAAGAGAACCGGCAGTGGCAGATTCGTCATTTACATCAAAGCCGGGACTTATAGAGAGAACATTGAAGTTGGAAAGAGCTTGAAAAATATAATGTTTCTCGGAGACGGTATTGGAAGAACTATCATCACCGGAAGCAGAAGCGTTGGCGGCGGAAGCACCACTTTTAGATCAGCCACTGTTGGTAAGTTAAAACGATCACACTTCTAATTGAATTCACAGTGTCATAATCTATTTTTAAATATTTTTCCTCTAAAGGTATTCAGTTTGATACTTTTCAACAAAAATTAGTACCTCTAAAATCAAAGTGGAACCAAAATGCTATTTGCTTTTAATTGAAAAACTTTTTAAATATATAAATGAAAAAGTTGGTAGATAAATTTTAGAGAAGATCTCCTATTAGATCGAGGAATGATGAGACCAGTGGAAATTAAAAAGCTTTATTTTTATAATTTTTAAAGTCGAATTATAATTATTTATGTATATATATATATTAGGATTCATTTTAAAGATTTTCATAATTATTGATAGCTTATTGTAATAAATATAAATAAAAATCAAACCACCCTATTTATCATAGTTATTATAAAATAAATCCGTCTAACTGTTTGTTGATCTAACAGAAGAGTCCGTCTCTTGAAAAACGTTTTTCCATAAGTTATGGAAATATTATGGTTTAAACTGCAAATTAGAAGAAATCAAAATAAAATTTTCGGTTGCAATAATTGGATCATAAACTTATAACCATTCTATGCTGCATAATAAATTTTTAATATTGCACCTAAAATCTTTTATTTTTTTATAATTTTAGTTAAGCCCCGGTTCATTATCAAAACTTTTCCCCAAACTTAGCCCCAGCAGAAAGACTAAAAGTATACCTACAATAATAAAGTGGGAACGGACGAAAAATAATAAGGTAAAATACCATGCTATTTCAATAATATGATCACAAAATATAGATACGATCCCCTAATTCAAGATAAAATGTCTTAATATTTCTAACCATGCAAGTCGGTTTATATGACGAGTACTTTGACTATTATACTAATGTAATTTCCGGAAACTCTTTGCAGCCGCCGTTGGCGACGGATTCATGGCTCGCGGGATAACATTCAGAAACACCGCCGGCCCACAGAACCACCAGGCCGTCGCCTTTCGCTCCGGCGCCGATCTCTCAGTGCTCTACCTGTGCAGTTTCGAGGGCTACCAAGACACCCTTTACGTCCATTCCAACCGACAATTCTACAAGCAGTGTGACATCTACGGAACCGTGGATTTCATCTTCGGAAATGCCGCCGTGGTTCTCCAGAACTGCAACATATACGCCAGGAATCCGCCAAACAAGACCAACACCGTCACCGCCCAAGGCCGGACCGATCCGAACCAGAACACCGGAATCTCCATCCACAATTCCAGGGTTACGGCGGCTTCCGACCTGAAACCGGTTCAGGGTTCGGTCACGACTTACTTGGGAAGGCCGTGGAAACAGTATTCTAGGACGGTGTTCATGAAGACATATCTAGATAGCCTCATCGCTCCGGCCGGATGGATGCCGTGGAGCGGAAACTTCGCCCTCGATACTTTGTACTACGGCGAATACGCCAACTCCGGCCCTGGTTCGTCAACTTCTAGAAGAGTCAAGTGGAAGGGATACCGGGTGATTACAAGTGTGGCGGAGGCATCGAAGTTCACCGTCGGGAGCTTCCTTGCCGGAAATTCTTGGTTGTCGGCCTCTGGAGTGCCATTCACTTCCGGGCTCTGATTCCGTATTGCTAAATATTTATGGTTTGTTCTTTTGTATATCAAGCAACCACTCTCCGAATAATGTTCTTTAATTTGTTGATGTACGTTGTACACTATCTATTGGATAATTTGTTTTCAGGTAGATATAGGTTATAGGTATATATCACTATACATTCATAGAGAGTTTTTATTTTTATTTTTTATCTACATGTAATATTTTATAAATAATAGTAATTTGATTACAAACTGAGCAAGATCAAGAGTTTTTTAACTGATGCGTCTCAAAATCGATCAAACAGTCTTGTCGAATCCCTTGGTTGTGATCTGCTAGAAAACAAGTCTCGAGAGATCCCAGATGAAAATTTTCTCATGCTTAATTAAGCAAAGTGTATCAATATCGTATTAAGATGGAATGAATCCTAAAAATGAATGTGTACCTTCTATTTATACCGCATCACCCTAGTAGTATTACCTTGAATTATAATTCTTAATATGCCATAAATGCGGTCATTAAATTTGACCGTTCCAAACACCTTAGCTGAGTCGAAATAAGCCCATCATGCTATTTGGGCTTTCGAGATGGTGCTTCAAAGAATCGAGCTTATAAGTGCTCATGATAGAAGTTCTCTGTACATTATCTCGAGCTTCGAGGTGGTGTTTAGTTTTCTCATTCTTCACCTCTTATTAAATTTGAGAAGTCGCGCATGATTCACTAGTCATGTAAGGGGGCACGTGAGAGGTGGTTTTGTCTAAAAAGGTATGAAAATATTCTCACACCTTTTCAAAATTTTAGTTTCCCATGATAATCATTATCTTGCCGCCGTTTCAGACTTCTTAACTGCTCATTTTCCCAACTTCTCTTCACTTTGTTTGCAGGTATTTTTTTTGGAGAGGATATTTCACAGAGTTCTAACACTTCTCATTCTACCATCATTGATAATGTGTATTCTAGTCGGGCCTCAAATGTTCAGCCAAGCCGGCCCAAGTTTTCTATTTTGCATATACTATAATATCCATTAGGCAATAACCTCTGGGCCGGCTCAGGAAAGAGTCAAGTACTTGTAGCACAAACAAACAAACGAGTTGCCCTATCAACCTTCCTATATAAAGGAGAAAGGTAACACTGTATACTCAACTATTCATTCCTACTTTGATAGACTATCTTTATGACTTAAGCGTCAGAGACTCTTCCCCCTGAACCACTCCGGGGCCTTTGTCTTGCAGGTTCTGACTAGACGAAGCAGTGGATCCAGTGGCTGCGGTTTCGGCCCAGTGGGACTGTTAGTCAGATCTTCGAAATCTACTGTTCATGTCCGTTTCTATAGCAAGCACACTTCGTATAAGTGAAAGAATTAAAAGGAGGGTCTCAGACGTCGGTGAAGAAGTTCAATCTCCTTACGGGAGAAGAAAGAGGGGGAAAAAGATAAAATGCACTCCGACTCTCCACTTCCTTCAAGCGGTGGGAACGAAATCCTCCTGTCGACCGCAGAGCAGATACTAGCAGCGAAAAACCACTAGGGGTCATGAACAGAAGAGGCCATGCCTTCCAGGAGAATGGAAATTAGCACTTAACCTTAGGCAGAGGGTCTCGACATCTCCGCCTCACAAGAAAAAGTGTATCAACAACGGGGAAACGAGCCACAGTTTACGGAGGCCTCGACATATTCTCAGGTGGAAGCACCAGAAGGGTTCGGTCGAACAAATCAGGGTACGAACAATGCGCCGCAATGTCCCAGCAGGACCTGGAACAACAGGCCCACACCCTTCGGTCCGCCGGTTACCTAGTGGAACCCCCCTATGCTCTATCAAAGAATGATCCAGCATCCCATGGTGTTCCCCATCCAGTCTTCGATTCCCCTCACGCTACAACCAAGGTTCCAACTCCAGGCTACTTCGAGGGCATCCCACCCGATGAATATGGAAATGGAGGCCCAAGATTGGCCTCAGCTGACGTTCCCGGATTGACCCAGACATCGACATACTTGATGCTGACCTTAACCCCGCAAATGTTGAGTTAGATGATTCCTCGCTCGGTAGCTTGGCCTGCGGTGCACTACCCTCAATTATGAAAACCAATGGCATCAATGGCATCGCCGGAGATCCCCCGATATGATCCTTACGACCAAGGGCAGCAGTCGTACCACAGCTCCGCCATGGGAGGAGCATGGCCGGGACATATGGTTCCAAACCTACAGTACCAGATTCCCAGTATAGATTCTTCCCTTACATCGAGCCATTATTGAGATCCACGAATGGGAGGGCAATCAAGCGACGCTCTCGCAAAGGAGCTGGATAGGCTGATCGGGGCCCTCGGGACAGGTCACAACCTTTCCTTTCAGTTGGTTGATCATGGAGACCCGATGGCCCAGCAACGTTAAACCACTCGAGGGCTCCCCACATACACAGGTGACACGGACACTAGAGAGTTCATACAGACCTTCATCAGTCTGATGAACTCAAGGGATTTTAATGAATAGCTAACTTGTAAGCTGGTGGAGAGCTACCTTCGAGGGAAAGCTCAAGAATGGTTTGACAAGTTGGCCAAGGGGTCATTGCACTCCTATAGGAACTTAAGAAGGGTCCTTCTAAACCAATTCTTCCAAAAGAATAGGTTTACCGAAACCCTGATTGAGTGTTCTTTGAGCAAGCAGCGGTCTGGCGAGTCAACGGGGGCGTTCTATCACCGATACGTGGATGAGAGCCTACGTGTGATCAATCGCACCTAGGAAGGGGTAATCCTAGGCTACATGAACGAAATGTCAAACTTGGACACGTATAAAAAGCTCGTCTCAAAGACACCCAAAACCTTACAGCAGCTGAAAAAAATTATAGAGCAGTACTCGAAGATTGAAGAGTCCATGAAACGGAAGAGATACGGGGATAGGTGGGGTGAGAAAGGCTCTAAAGCCTCAGATTCGATATCTAGAAGAACAGAGGCTTCAAATAGAGGCTTCGAAGGCTACATCCCCCTATCTAAGTCACAATTAGATATACACTCCATCCATAAGGGGTGATTTCAAGCTCCCCCTCCAGGCAAAGACTTCCCGGGGAAAAGGGAATCACCCAAGTTCTGCGACCACCACAAAGAGTGTGGGTATAATACGAATGAATGCATACATCTAAAAAGGGAAATGGATAGATGTGCCTAAGAAGGTTTACTCCCGTATTGCGTTGTAGGTCCGAAAGGGAGGTGGTCCCTAGAAAAAGAAAGGGGTCGCTGAAAATGGAAGCCCTACAAGAAGGGATCCAAAAGAAACAACCTCAAACAATAAGGAAACTATGGTGATCAGGTGAAAACCAGCAAAGGGAAAATGGAAGGCATGACCAGAAAGCCCGGCCGGACATGAACAATGGGAAGAAACCCAACTGGGTAATCAATTTTATTAACAGAGTGATGAACGACTAGTCCTCAAACTCCGACATTAAAGCCCAAGCCCGTTATATGCCCACTGGAGAACCTAGCCAGAAAATATTTAAACCAGAAGAAGCTATAACTTTCTCGGAAGTAGAACCCCATACCCAGTCGAACTCCACATACGTACCCAATGATGATCCACCCCATAATAGGAGATTGTTACATTAAGAAGGTATTCTTGGACGATGGTAGTGGGGTATAGGTGATGTTTTCTAATTGCTTCGACCACCTGGGACTAGGGCGCGAAATTTTGAGGAGAACAACGTCCCCCCTGTCTGGCTTCACGGGAAAAATGGTGCTCCCCCTGGGGATCATAAACTTCCCAGTCAAGGTAGCAGATGGAAACAAAGAAGTAATTATAGATTATAGTTTTGCCATGATCGATGCCATACCCCCCTATAATGCGATCTTAGGGAGGCCTTGGATGTGCCAGACTTGAGCCATATAGTCCCCATACCTCCTAACGATGAAATTCCCTACCAAGAGGGGGGTAGCAGTCGTCAGGGGGGATCAGCCCGCAGCCAGAAGTTGTTTGATGATCACTCTAAAAGAATCAAACAAGGGGGACAAAGTGGGTTCCATTAGCGGAGAGATTATACCTGCAGACACTGAGCTGCTAGCCATTCGATCACGAGCAATGGTGGCGGTTGGAAAAAAATACCACCCTCAGTGAAGGAAAAATTTAAGGATCTCCTTGATGATCACGTTGATGTATTTTCGTGGAGCACGACCGATCTCATGGGAGTCCTAAAGAAAATAATGGTCCACAAACTGAATGTTGATCCTTCCCAGAAGCCTATCAAGTAAAAGAGAAGGTCGTTCACCCCCGAAAGAATCGAAGCTATAAAAGAGGAGGTAAAAAAATCTCCTGAAAGCCGAGGTCATTGAGAAAGTATTCTACCCAGAATGGTTGGCAAACCCTTTCATGGTCCCAAAGCACAACGAAACTTGGAAAATGTGCATAGACTTCACGAATTTGAACAAGTGTTGTCCAAAAGACAGCTATCTCTTTCCCTCTATCAACATGTTAGTCGAAGGCATAGCAGTAATCGAGGTCCTAGTTTTTCACGATGCCCATAAAGGCTATCACCAAATACTCATGGCGGAGAAGGATAAGAAGAAAACGTCATTCATCACAGACGTGGGCACATTTTGTTACAAAAAAATGACGTTCGGACTAAAAAATGTTGGAGCAACATACCAAAGATTGGCCGGCAAACTCTTCAAGAAGAATATCGGCAGAAACATGGAGATCTACTTGGACGATATGGTAGTCAAAAGCAAGGACTATGACCAATTCTTTCTAGATCTTGAAGAAACTTTTCAAGGCCTCCGAAGCGCAAATTTAAAATTGACCAGATAAATGTGCGATTGGAGTGAAGTTTTTGGGGTTTATGGTCTCAGAATGGGGGATCGATGTAAACCCATAGAAGGTGGAGGCCTTGATAAGCATGAAGCCCCCTCGAACTATCAAAGAAGTCCAGAAGCTTACGGGGTCGCTGGCGGCACTCAGTCGATTCCTTTCTAAAGGCGCGAAAAAACACTTGTCATTCTTTGAGGTGCTCTGAAAGGCAAAAAAAGGATGCAAGTGTGTGATCAATTATTCAAATACTTGAAAGAACACTTGTGAAACCTTCCTATCCTCATGAAACCTCAAAAAGGAAAAGATTTGTACTTATACATTTCGGCCTCACCTCTAGCGATAAGCGAGTTACTCGTGAAAGAAAAGGAAAGAACCCATCATCCCATCTACTATTCAAGAATGGTATTACATGGCTCGAAACACGGTACACTTCCCTACAAAAACTAATCCTTGCCCTGGTCCACGTCGCTAGATGCCCCGACCGTATTTCCAAAGCCACATAATAATCCACCTCACCAGCTACCCAATCAGGCAGGTGCTCCTAAAACCAGAGGCATCAGGGAGGATGATGAAATGGGCAATCGAATTGGTGAACATGATATCCAGTTCCGCCTAAGAACAACCATCAAAGGCCAGGCCATGGTGGATTTCATCGTCAAAACCACTGAACCGGTTTCAAACGAGGATGATGAAGAAGCTGAGAAGATGTGGCAGCTATACATAGATGGGTCTTCCCACTCTAGAGGGAGAGGAGATAGGATTTTTCTTACAAGCCCTGACAAGAAATATTATCCATATGCCTTACACTTTGACTTCAAGGCCACGTATAATGAAGAAGAATACGAGGCGTTAATCATTGGGCTTCGACTTGCTAAAGACTTAGGAGTTCAAAGCTTAGAAATCTATAGTGATTCCCAAATCGCGGTCCAACAAGTCAAGGGGGAATATGAGGCTAGGGAAAGAAGCCTGCAGCGCTATTTGAAGGTGGTGAAGTCACTCCTCCAACATTTCAACCACTACACTCTGACGCAAGTCCCTCGAGAAAAGAATCATAAGGCTTATGCTTTGAGCAAGCTGGCCTCATCAGACTTAGATTTGCAGTCGCAAGGCATTTAATAGTGGAGACACTAAGCAAACGAAGCTTCAAAGAAGAAACATAGGTAGTGATAGTGGGAAGAAGAAAACTCGTGGATAACACCAATCTTAAGATACCTTCAAGATGGTACCCTTCCGAAAAGGGCCATCGAAGCAAGGAAGTTTCGACTAAAAGCTCCAAAGTATGTAATCCAAGAAGATGTGCTTTACCGATGAGGCTACTTGCAGCCTCTGCTTCGATGCATCACCCCTCATGAAGCTGACTACTTGATCCCGGAAACCCATGAGAGAGTATGCGGGAGTTACCAGGGATTGCTAAAAAACTTCTCCTAGTGGGCTACTACTAGGCCAAAATGTTTGATGAAGTCAATAAGCACATCCAATCTTGCCACCAATATCAGCGACATGCACCAATCACTCATGTGCCCCAAGAAGAAATGATGAATATAAATAGCTCGTGACCATTTGAAAAATGGGGGATCAGCCTTGTCGGCCCATTTCCAGAAGCTTTGGGCCATTATCGGTATTTGATTGTGGCTGTAGACTACTTCACAAAGTGGGTCGAAGCTGGAGCCCTAACTGGCATGAAGGGGAAGGCGATGACTGCGTTCTGCTGGAAAAACATTATTTTTCGCTTTGGGATCCCTTGAGCCATTATAACTGACAATGGAACTCAGTTCGTCAGTGACCCATTCAAAAGCTGGTGCAAGGAATACAAAATCCGCCAGAAGGTCACTATCGTATATCACCCCCAGCCCAAAGGGCATGTGGAAGTTACGAATCAGACCATAGTCAATGGTATCAGGACGAGGCTTGAAGGTGCTGGGGGAAGTTGGATCAACGAATTCCCAACGTGCTTTGGTCGTACCTAACAACGGGATCTTTCTCCACAGGAGAAATCCCGTACAACCTGGTCTATGGTTCAGAAGCAGTAATCCCCACTGAGATAAAGCTACCTACCTTTCGAAAGATGTCCATTAGCAATGAAAACCAAGGAGTCAACGAAGAGTAGCACATGTTAGACCTGGATCTTCTCAAGGAAAAAAGAGAAAAATCCTCCTTCCACGAAGCAAGGGTGAAGGAAAAGATGAAGCGGTATCATGACAGGAGGGTTCGAAAAGTCCAGTTCTCCTTAGGAGACCTTGTAATGAGAAGGAACAAAAAGAGCTAAAAGGGGAAAGAAGGCAAACTGGCAGAAAATTGGGAAGGACCATACCGGGTAGTCGAGGCATACCCGGGGGTTAGCTATATGCTGGAAACACCCCAAAGGGAGCCAATACACCGAAGATGGAATGTCACAAACCTCAGCTGGTACTATTCTCCTAAGTCTCAGTAGATCAGGCAAGGCTAGGGAGTAGCTTGCCTAAAAATAGCTATAGGCCAAGAAACACCCTCGACAAAAGAACTTCCTGTAAGCAAGGGAGGACTCCTGTTTCCATTATCTGTTTATCAAATGTGTTTCTTTAAAATTATTCTGATATCTGGATAAGTACTAGAATGCATAATAAATCCATGGGGTTGAAATCCCTATAAAATGTAAATGTGTTCGAGGGAGAAAAATCCTCGATGAACGTTCGCAGTCGAAATCCCCATAAAATGTAAAAGTGTTCGAGGGAGAAAAACCCTCGATGCACTTGGGGTCAAAATACCCATAAAATATAAAAGAGTTTGAGGGATAAAACCCCTTAAAGAATGCTCGAGGTTGAAATCCCCATAGAATGTAAAAGCGAGGGACGGAACCCTCGAAGATCGCTCTGGGTTGAAATCCCCTTATAAATAAAAAAACGTCTAAGGGATAAAATCCCTTGAAGAACACTCGGGTCAAAATTCCCATAGAATGTAAAAGCGTTTGAATGACTAAACCCTTGAATATCGCTTAGGGTTGAAATTCCCTTATAAATGTAAAAGTGTTCGAGGGAAAAACCCTCGATGAACACTGAGGGTCTAAATCCCCATAGAACGTAAAAGCATCCAAGGGATAAAAACCCTCGATGAACGCTCGGGGTTGAAATTCCCTTAGAACGCAAAAGCATTCGAGAGAGAAAACCCTTTAACTAACGCTCAGAATGCTCAGGGTCAAAAACCCCTCTAGCGTAGAGACACTAGAAATAAAAATACAAGTAAGATCCATAAGAATCACTTCCTATTTAAATATGTGAAAGGTCGTAAATGGCTTACAGGTAAGGGGAAGGGTCCCGGTATACAACAAGAAAATTGGAACAACATTACAATACAACAACTAAAATATGTAATAAGAATGGATTAGGTCCTCTAAAGGAATGGAGGGTCCTCCATAATCTCGAATTTGACAGGGTCGATGGCTGTCAGAAAATCCTTCATCAGGTCCGGCACCTCCCCATCCAGATCGGATGTCCCACGCCCCCTAGAAGAACTTGGTGGTCCACCGTTGAAGTTCTTAAGCCTCCAAGAGAGGGGATTATCTTTAGGATCCTCATCTTCCTCAACTATCTCGATCGCTCCACTGGAGAATTCCCCTCTAAGATTTCTTGATGGGCCACCGCTGATAATGTTAGCCGAACGGGGCTCTTCCCAAGAATGACCGAACCTAGAACAATCCAGGAGGGCTCATACCTCCTGTGAAGAGTTGGTCGGCTGACTTGACGGTCCTGAGGATGACTCCCCTTATTGATTCACTTGGGGATCCAGGCGGGAGAATACGGACCCGCTCCTGGTACACGAACCAGAAGTACATGGACCATGGGAGCGTGGAGCTAAAATATTCTTCTTACCTTTAGATTTATTCTTCATGGGACCTCGAGAACTCGAGGCCCCCTGCTTTTTGCCCCTTATCTCCATAAATCACCCTTCGGTTTTGCTATAAGCACCTCCATACTAGGATATTTCTCGAGGTCCTTATGTTTCATAATGTCGGTCTCCTGGAGATATACCTCGAGGTTGTCGATGAGGGTGGCTACCACCATTTAGATCCAAAGGAAATAGGCTCTAATGCTGTCTTCATAGGCCTCAAAAGTGCTTTGATGCTTTTTAGAATCCTCCTCAAGCCGATCTCGCTCCTGATAGGCGATCAAGGATAATTATTCGGTTTGGCTAATTGATCGTTCTAGATCATCAACCCAAGAATGAAGTGTCTGACTCATCCCTTTTTAGCCCTCAAGTTCGGAGGTAGTCTCTCGAACAATGTCCCGAAGACTTGAGCCTCCGCACAATATTTTTTGCCCTCGAGCTGGTAGTGAACAATAGCCGACTGGGTACTTGAAGAAGACCCTGTGAATTGAAAACCTTAGCGGTATTCAGACACTCCTGAGTTGAGCTGAACTAGGATTTGGTGGTCTTCTAGGCGAGAAGTTGGCTATGCCGATGGAGGAGAAGTGTGTGCTCATCAGCTAGCCCATCCTGGATTACGACAAGAAGATTATTCTCCTCCCTTAGGCTACTCAGTTTATCAAGAAGATCCTTTTGGGTCTCATGTTGGCACCCTCCTCACATGACCAACTCCCCCCCTTAGGCAACTTAACTCTTCCTTAGCAGCTCGAATTTCCTCTTCGAGGTGCAGGGACCTACACCAGTACAATCTTGTGGCTATTCAATGGTCCCATACCCATTCCTCGATTTCATGATACCATTTCTTCATAACTTGTAAAAACAAGTTGAAGACGGACCCTCTCTGAGTGTAAGGGGGAAATAGGGGATCAATGATAAAATCTACAACATAATGAACGAAGTAAGTAAATACTAAAGTAAAAAAAAATTATCATTAATTTGAAGTAGGAGATATATAGAAATTCCTAAAATGATTGAAGATTAATATATTATCTCTTATGCTACGATTCGGCTGGGTGGTGCCTGAAGAAGATGGCTTGCGCTTAGTCTTCCTCTGGGTCAAGGGGTCCGGCTCCTTCCATTCCCCATCTTCATCTACACCAAGCTCGCAGACCTCCTTCACGGTGAAGAATCGGCCCAAGGTTTTGAAATGGTCGAGGAGGGGGAACGAGATGCCACCATCTTGGATGAACTTCCACCAAATATGATTAAACTGCGAAGACCGGATCCCGCTCTTATGCCCATACAACATTGTAGCATACTCAGCAGGAAGCTCCTTGCTTAGAGAATTAGCAAGGGCATTCTTGGCCAGCCCCATGCAGGTCTCGGACAAGGATGAGAAGAACTCTCAAAACCCTCGGGTCTTCACCAGCTTGTTGGTGTATGCCTTGAAGAGGGAAACATGGTACTGATCGGAACAGAGACCCCTTAACTGGGTATTTTCGTTGGACAAGGCCTCGATGGGCTCCTCAACCTGCATAAGTTTCTTCTTGAGCCCTTCCGACTCTTCCAGCTTCTATCGAAGCTCCTTCAGCTCTCTCTCATCTTCAGAGCGAGCATCCTCCAGCTTTTATCGAAGTCCAGCCGCCGGCATATGCAGCAGACTCTTTAGCTGGCCTAGCCTTTGCCAAGTAGTCTTGGAGGACCGAGATGAGAGCCCCCACGGTGGCAGAAACCTCTGAGACATCAACTAAGAAGGGTTTCACCAATCCCAAAGAGACGGAGTCGGTCACTCCCGAGGTGGCATCGATCTGGGGGCCAACAGGGAACTCAAATTGAGACCCATCGTCTATCCTCTGCCTCTAAGGGATAGGGCCACAACTAGAAGAACCTTCACGGTCCCTTTTGTGATGAGTGGTTGCCACCTTCTCTTAGCTCGCTTCAGGAAAAGTCGAGGGAGAACTCTGAAGGAGCTCCTCGAAGGGGATATCCTCCCCTTTGGACTCGACCCCAATGAACTTGTCGCTAAATCCCACTGAAAAATAAAAAGAAGGAAGGAGGGTCAGTAAAAAATAGTAAAATATACGATAGAAAAATAACATGAAAACTAAGGCACCGCAAACATCTTCTCCCAAAGGGGGAAAATTTTGAAAAGGATCCTCCGTGACCCCAGCAGCCCTCTAACCTTTGGTCACAATCAGATTTTGTCCCGAATGACCAGGCTTCAATTTGTTTGAAGTCTCTTCCTCCAAAATATGGAGATCCCTCTTCCTACCCTTCTTAGGCTTGCCACCTTCACCCTCTTTTATCTTCTTCTTTTTCTTCTGGTTAGAGGGTACCTTGAAAATGGGGAAGGAGGGGGTGGCTTAATAAAAATTGGATCTTGACCATAGACCCATTTCTTGTAGACCTCAGATGGCTAAGAGTAACCAGATATGTTCTTCCTATAGGTGGCTTTGTCTAGGGACTCACCTAAGAATCTATCGCTCTCGGCAACCACGTAATGAGAAACACGGTAATTCAAGGTGTTCTCAAATCAAGGCCTTACATTCCACCTTAGAACATAATAACAATCGACCTCGCTATTGAAGATATAGATTGGGGGCTTATGCCAGTCCAGGCAGTTAGAGGAAATCTTAATAGGGTGATCTAATCTAAAAAGTTCGTAGCTGGGATTAATTCCTAGGTTTTCACAGTGGGTCATGAATGCCATAGTATAAATAACGAAGTTCGAATAGAATTGGGCCAAATTAATTTGGTGCTCCTCAAGAAGCCGAAGAAGGATAGGTAGAAGGGAGGAGCAGAGCCCAAATCTAAATTGATGCTCATATATGGTGCACCTTCCGATCTTGACCTAGGGGTTTCATCTTCTCGAAGGACCTCCAGCCCCAAATCCCCGAGAACCCTAACGGTGGAGGGGAGGCTTGATAATAGACAGGTAATTTCCGGGGGAATGGGTCGGGGGTTCAAGGTTAAAAGCTCCTGGTAAATAAAACACCGACCCTCCTTATCTCTCTGAATGTTTACCTCTCTCTGAACCCTTTCTTTAGAGGTAACCCATTTTCGATGAAAACCTGAAGGTGGCGTGGGTTGACTAATCACCTCCTCCCTATCTCCTTCATGGGATGAACAACATCCGATCGTCGATGAAGGCAGGATGCCAAATTCCTAGAAGCGAGAGTTATCAACTCCACCAATAGAAAGAGCATCCAGAAAATTAGCCGGAATAGCCCTCCCCCTTTGTTGTTTGTGAAATTGGGAAATGAAAGAAAAAAAAGTAAGAAAAGGTTAAGGAAAAGGAGAAAAAGGGACTTACTGGCAAAGGTTGGCCGGAAGGGGTTGAACTGAAGAAAATCAACTAGAGTTCTTCGGCAAAGCGACGGGGCTTCAAGAACAAGAATGGGAAGGAAGACTTGGGAAATTTGAACAAAAAAGTAAGTAAAGAACCCTAGAGTCGAAATTTATAGAAGCTGAAAAAGAAAGGCAATGATTACCTCGGGCCGCCAATTGTAAAAGAAAACATGGGATAGTGGGTCACGTGGGTAAAATATTCCCCAAAATCATTGGGGAAAGTAGCGCGCCCAGAAGCCTATGCGAGCTTCAAGCGCTCGAAGGCATCACTAGACGATACGCGCCCTCGTGACCTTTCCACTTCTTTTGCCAAAGTCTCTTTAGAAATGGGAGATCGCAGCTCCTTATTCTTACTCGGCTAAGCCCGGATACCCCACTCATATAGATAAACTCGGGGGAAAGCTCATATCCCTGAGTCCTTCATTAAAATTAGAAAGACAAGAATCGAACCCTTTACAAATGAGTCCGTTCGAGACTCGGAACTGGGGCCGGTTTGAAGGATCCCATGCCGATCCTTGGAGTTAACCTTAAAACTCTCGAGAAACTCGGAAATTGTCCCCCATGACCAACAAACAATTTTGAAGCTACCATTTCAAGGGTCGAAATCCCGAGGTAAAAAATGGGAATATGGGGTGAAACTAAAATTCGAATCCTCAACTTTCTAAGGGCTTATTGATAATGTGTATTCTAGCTGAGCCCAAAATGTTCATCCAATCCGACCCAAGTTATTCAATTTTGCACATACTATAGTATCCATTGGGCAATAACCTCTGGGATGGCTCAGGAAAGAGTCAAGTACTTGTAGCATAAGAAAACAAAAGAGTTACCCTATCAACCTTCTTATATAAAGGAGAAAGGTAACACTTTATACTTAACTATTCATTCCAACTTTGATAGACTCTCTTTCTGACTTAAGTGTTAGAGACTCTTCCCTCCAGACCACTCCGGGGGCTTTGTCTTGCAGGTTCCGACTAGACGAAGCAGTAGATCCGGTGACTGCGGTTTTGGGGTGCATCAATCATTTTTAGCACTTTCTTCTCTCAAATCAGTAAGTCTTATCTTTTTTTTTTCTTCCCTTTCTCCCCCTTTTCTTCCTTTTCCATTTTTTTCTCTAATAGCTATCTCCGACGAGGAATCTGCTGAGAAGGGGTTATCTAATGAGGTTGGGTCAGAGAGGGAAGAAATTGATTAATCGAGAAAGGTGAATTCTTGTTCTGAGTTTAGAAACTCTGACGGTTCTCATGAGAATTTTGACATAGGTGACGACGCTCTTTGATGTATTGATTATAATCCGGCCAGAATTGCAATCACTGATGTGCCTCTCAAGGGATATCCCAATGCTAGCCATATGGTATGGGAAAACCATACGTGAGGAAGTCACTTACTATTGGGGAGATAGGGTTTCATCCCTAAGTATACGAGGAAGGGAACTCCTCAAGAGTATCCTCAAAAATGAAGAAAATGGTTTAAAAGAGAAGGTCTCCAAAAGATTCTACCCCCGAAGATGAGGAGGAAGAAATGATTTTCAAAGAGCCCCCAACTTTCGAAGGGCCAGAATCGATCACAGAGATTTTATCTTTGATCCCCTCAAGTCAGAGGATCCCCCTAGATGTTAACTTTCAGCCCTTGGGAGCGAAGGAATTTTCTGAAAATCTTCCAGAGGGAAGGTCGATCATCTACCTCAAGCATCTTTGATCGGGGATCTGTTTCCCCCTCTCTTAGTTATTCTTGAACTTTCTCAAAGATTTCAAGGTCAGCACTGCACAGGTTCATCCGAACATGATAGTGGATATTATGATGTTTATGACGAGGTGTATTCACTTCGAGATCGAGCCAAAGTATGAATTGCTTTGTTTGCTATATAGAGTTACCTACAGTGGTAGATCAGTGGATAATATCATCAAATTCACAATAGACAAAGGAAGCAAAAGGTGTTTACCCTTCCCTCTCACTCAATCAAGTGGAGGGTACGGAGAAAAGTGTTTACCTTCGACTTTACAAGATTGAAGGTTATCCAATGGAACCCAAATGTAATGGTCGATACCTCGAAAAGGGGGAAGAACACATGTCCCAGTTATCTCGAGGACGACATGAGACGTCTTTTAGCCTCATCCCTTGATTACAATATTTTTCCAACCCTGACACAACCATCGGCAATTTTGTTTGGTCACTTGAAATCTATTAGAAATATGTCTATCAGAAGTTAAAGAATAAGAAACTGTCAAAGCTAAAACACTCAACTCTCGAAGGTGAGTTTGAATGGGGTCAAACGAAAAAGAGCTCCCGAGGAAAAGGATAGGTCTCGAACAATCTCGAGATAGCGCATTCGAGAATCCCCTATGGGGTTAAAACCCGCGGGCTTACTCATATGGGTTGGTATATAAACCCATATGGGTCAATATATGGGTTGAAACCCGCGGGTTTACCCAATGGGTTGGTATATAAATCTACACGGGTTAATATATAGGTTGAAACCTGTGGATTTTACCCATATGGGTTAATACATAAACCCATATGGGTTGAAACCTACGAGTTTACATATTTTTTACCCGTGAGTTGAATGACTTTCAACCCGCGAGTTTAGCGGGTTTCAACTCGACCGATTTTGACCCGACCGATTTTCGACCCATCATAAAATGGATCATATCCATATTTTTTAAGTACCTATTTTACCCAACCTGTATTTGACCCGTCCACCCATTTGCCACTCATACACAATTTTATAGGACTTGCATACCTTCACTGAGTGAAGATTGTACAGAAGTAGACTAACCCGTGAACTTATTTTGAGAAAATTTTGTTTAATTTTCATTTGTCAATCCTCCAGTGTATTGTAAGCCTGTACTCAGAGAGAATGGATAGATGTGTTGACTGTCAGTCTTCAAATGACTATGTTTTATTTCCACAATCTGAATAACTTTTTTTTAATCAAGGGATTCCTTTGTACCCGTTTCTTAATTAATTGCTCATTTAATAGAGAGAATTAGAAATATTTTTTGTGCTGCATATACTTAATTGATACTTCCATGCTTATATTTTTGCAGTCTTGCGTTAGTTCTATAAATATGGATAAGAGTTGGATCAATTCATCAAGGGTTAGTGGTGCTTATAAGATTGGATGTGGGTCCTTCATAAACTTTTCTAGTAGTGTTGAAGTATAAGGAACTATATTATGTTTGTACGTTAAATGATGTAATGGAAAAAAATTCTCTACCGAAGAGGTGTTTCGGCACATATTGTTCTTTGGATTTTTCTAGGGATACACCATGTGGTAATTTACCGGAGAGCATGTGTATGACACTCCTTATATGGGTTAGACCAGGATAGTAAAAGATATGGTTCATGATGCAGTAGATGTGAATTTAGGTGGACATCAAGATTGTGAAATGAGTGAGTCTAGTGGGGGTAATACACGTGATAATTTCGAAGACTTTCATTCTACATCAGGTTCTGAATCGTGTCATGATGATTCACACAGTGGCCATAATCCAAAATATTAGAAAATGTTAGAAAATATTAAAAGATTGTGATAATGAGTTGTTTCCCAGCTGCAAGTATTCCCTAGCATCCTTCAATCTGCAGTTGTTTCACATCAAGTGCATGGGGGGCATTTCTAACCATAGTTTTACTATGTTGTTAAAGTTTTTTAAGGACATATTTCCATTTTTGACATCATTACCTACTTCGGCGTATGAAGCTAAGACGTTGTGCAAGGACTTGGAATTTGGGTACGAGATGATTCACAGCTGTCCAAATGGTTGCATGCTTTATAGGGGGAGAAGACTTTTGAGAACAACTGTCTCGTGTGTGGTTCTTCTAGATGGAAATTTGAGGAGAATGATAAAGACAAGCATGAAAATGAAGACGTTAGAGATGAATGTCCAATTACAGATGTAAAGAAAATGGCAGCCAAGGTGTTGCGTTATTTTATGCGTATTCCTAGATTGAAGAAGTTTTATTCTTGTACAAAATTTGCTGAAGATATGAGATGGCACAATACAGGCCATACATTGGATGGTTTGCTAAGGAATCCAGCGGACGGTGAAGCTTGGAAACACTTTGACATGCTTCACTAGAAATTTTCTAAAGATCCCCGCAGTGTTAGATTGGCGATCGCAAGTGATTGGTTTAACCCTTTTTATACAATGAGCACCAACTATAGCACTTGGCCACTGTTATTAATCTCATACAATCTCCCACCTTGGTTATGTATGAAGCAGTTTTCTTTCATTCTATTTATAATCATTCCAGGAGAGAAGGGTCTAAGGAATGATATAGACATCTATTTTCAACCGTTGAATCATGAGTTAAAAACATTATAGCGTGGAGTGCCTACATTTGAAGCGGTTTCTGGTTAAACTTTCAAATTTAAAGCTGCATTGATGTGGACAATCAATGACTTTCCTGCATATGCTATGTTATCTGGATGAAGTACAAAAGGGCGCATTGCTTGTCTAGTTTTACATGTTATGTTTGGTTAAAGTATGGTAAGAAATTTAGTTGCATGGTTCATCGAAGGTAGTTAGATGAGTTTCATCTATATTTCTTTATGACAAATTCATTCAATGGCGCTGAAGAGCTGAGAAAGCCACCAAATTCACTCAGTGGATCAGAGGTTCTCAAGCAAGTTAAAGGAATGGTGTTTGAATATGGTAAATCTTCAAGAAAAAATATGAGGGAAGAACCTGATGCTATGATAGACAGTGAATCCATATTTGAGGATCCAGATGACTTTATTAAAGAGGATGTTAATGGAGAGGAACAACTTTGGAAGAAGAAGAGTATTTTCTTCGATTTACCATACTGGGAGCATAATCTTCTATAGCATAACCTTGATGTAATACATATAGAAAAGAATGTATGTGATAACATTCTTGGGAATTTGTTGAGTCTTGACGGGAAAAGTAAAGACAACGAGAAAGCTCAACTAGACATCAAGGAAATGGATATACGACCTGACCTTCATCCTATATATGAGCAAGGCAGGAAACCATGTTTACATGATGCAGACTTCACTATGTCTAATAGTGAAAAAGAGGCATTCCTACAAGCCTTAAAACACATTAAGGTTCCTGATGGGTACGCATCAAATATTTCGAGAATGGTGATTTGAAGGAGCAAAAATTGTTCAATCTAAAGAGCCATGATGCTCACATTCTAATGCAGGACATTTTGCCAATTGCATACAAAGCTTCTATGCATTCTCGAAGGAAAACAAGCATGGCAAAAGTTATTTCAGACTTATTCTCATTTTTTAAGCGATTATGTGAGAAGGTCCTGGATCCTACAGAATTAGATGAGATGGAGTCTGAAGTAGCCATAACCTTGTCTGAATTAGAGTGTTTGTTTCTTCCAAGTTTCTTTACCATTATGGTGCATTTGGTTATTCACCTAATTGCAGAGGCTAAGTTTGGAGGACCAGTCATGTATATAGATGGATGTACCCCATAGAAAGGTAACTTTATAATGCTACTAATTTACCTTTTCTACTTGTTTTTATGTTTTTTTCTTTCATGGATTATGAGTATTTTTTATTTTACAACCAATAAATGTGTATATTGTGTCCTTTTCTTAAATTATTTTTTCCTTCACATTATAAGGGTTTGAAGGCGTTTAAAGTCATATGTTCGCAATAAAGCACAACCAGTGGGGTCCATTGCAGAGGGCTATATTGCTGAAGAATGCATTACCTTTTGCAAAAGATATTTTGAAGGCATTGTGACTCCATTTAATTATCCGCGCAAACATGAAGATAACATTTTGAACATGAAAAGCTATTTTTTCAAGTCTGGTGGTCGGGTTCTTGGAAAAGTTGAAACCATTCAACTTGATGACTTATCATTGGCTCAAGTGCACCGTTATGTGCTGTTACAAAGTCCAAGGATTTCTCCATATTTAGAGAAGTAACTTATTTAAAATTAGCATAAACTGAGCATCATAAAAGGTATTTTTTCTGTTGATGCTCTGAGCATGTTTGTTCCAGTAGAGCTTTTTCCATGGTTGTTTTTGCTGATTCTCTGAGCTAGAACCAAATATCTATATAATCTGAAAAATATTATTTTTGGTGCTCTTACAAAACCCATTCTAATTTTTGGAGGTAAGCTTGGTAGATATCCCTTTATTGTACGTTACCATACCATAAAAAATACCTGGGGCATATCCGAAGGACTAGGCCTCAATATAGCTTAACTTAGTGACCCAAGAAGTGTTTAAATAAGGAATCAGAATAGAATTTACTGGGGATTGTTCGCTACACTTGACGTCTGATAAGGCATGTCGAGATTTTAGCGGTTGCCAATTAGCTGAGATTTTTCTGATTTTCAACCTATTACACCCTTGTCAATCTATATGTTGTAAGCATCCCGAGGTAGTAAAAATAATTCTTAAGGACTATTCTAATTCCATTGAAATTATACTTCTTGTATGAAATGCTTTCTAACATATCTGACCACCTCCTCCAAAAGCTACTAGATGCACTCTGCCGCTCTCTCTATATCTTTTAACTCTTCCACTCTCCCTATTACTCTGCCACTCTCACTAGAGCAAAGTTCTTGTTTACTTATCATTGTCATTTAATGGTTACAGTCACTTCTTAAAAGAGTGAAAAAAAATTCACCGTGGCCAAGTAAATCAAAGTATGATAAATGGGTAGTTGAAGAGTTTCCATGGTGGCTTCAAAACTAGGTAGGCTGTTTCTCTTTTATAATTTTATTTTTGAATGAATGTGAGACTTATTCAAGAAATATATCTAACTTTATGTCTTACATTGTTAGGTTCAAATCATGGAGAAAAATCACATTGATGAAGAAACCATAGCCCTCGCGAGAGGGCCAAATAGTTATGTTAAAAGATATAAGGCTTTCATCATTTATGGTTATAGGTTTTATACTAAGGATCTAGAAGCTCATAGGAAGACTCAAAATTCAGGAATTATTGTTGAAGCCAAAGAAGGATAAGAGGAGAATACTATCAAGTATTATGGTTCAAGTAGAGATATATATATATGAATTGGACTATTTTGGAAAAGGCAATGTGGTTATTTTCTGATGTGATTGGGCTAACGTCCATAGCTCTAGGGGATTCAAGAAAGATAAGTATGGTCTTCCTTTTGTAAACTTTTCCCGGCTTATTCACATAGGTGAAAATTTGAAGGATGATCCATTTGTTTTATCATTTAATGCAAAACAAGTGTTTTATCTACAAGATGGGAAAGACAGTGAATGGATGCATGTTGTTGAGAAAAAGCCTAGATATTTGTATGACATGAGTGTGAATATGAAAAGTTGTGATGATGACACTTATATTAGACATTTGGCTTCATCTTTAAGTGTTTGATTGCGTGTTATTGTGCCTGTGGACTCTTACATGAATTTTTCAGGTATGGCTTCATCTCTAAATATGTATCACTTCTATAACTCATTTCAGTCGTTCAATATTATGAGTTCTAAGGCACCTAGGTTTTTACATTATGTCAGGCTTTTACTGTGAATTTGTAATATGCTTAAAACTTGAGGTGATTTTGCCCTCAATAATGTAAGTGGTTGATTTGAACTATTGATGGATCAGACAGGTTCTGAAGAACGAGCATGCCGAAGATAACATATTGCTAGTGATTTTGCAGCTCTGGGATTATGAAAAATTTCAGACTTTTAGTGCCTCACAACTTTTGTATAAATATTGAAACTGTCCTTATGTATAAATTTCTATTTTAGATCAAATGGTGTTACCGATATAATAAATCTTTATTTGATATACTCCATCCGTCCCATAATTATTGCCTATTTGCATTTTCGAAGTCAAACTTGATAAAGTTTGACCCTAAATATCAATTTATATATATATAATAAAAATATCATGTGAAATATTGTTATATTCATCTTAACATTTATTTTCTAAATATCAAATTTTTAATGCAAAATTGTTATATGTAGCTGGAGATATTGACGATCAGACATGATCATTGAAGACCGTGAAAAATTAAATAAGTTAATAATCTTGGGAAGGAGAGAGTATCAATTACTCCCTTTGTCCCGGCTTAAACTGTAATTAAACTATTCATTTAGTCAAAATTGACTAATTTAAACTATAAAATTCTATTGATATATAAGTAAGGATAGGGTATTATCATGTGGCATAGCGTTAGATTCGTCTTAATGTGTATTTTCAGAATACTAATTTTTTAATTATTTTGAATCGTGCATAGCTAAATATATTAATAGTCAAACATTTTTTGAGTCAACTATCAAAAGTCAAAGTGTGCAGTTTAAGCTGAGACAGAAGGAGTATTAATTTTCATTATTGTAAAGTTTTGGGAAAGACTATCTTTCCATGATTTTAATTAAAATAATAGAAATATAAAAGATCTAAGTTGTAATATTAAAAATTTATTAGGTAACGTGTAATAATTTATTATGCAACGAGTACATTTATTGTAAAAATTAAATATTCCATTCAATATTTATTAATGCATTTATTATTTATATGTAGCTCACCAACATTCTAAATTTCTTCCTTTAAAATTGACCAAATTTCAAATGCCACTTCACTCATTTAAATGTTAGTGGTTAAATTTGTATCCAGATAGAAAAATATAATTATGAGAAAATCCCTTTTTTGTCCATAAGTCAAGAAAGGTCTACATTATAGTCTAAGTCTATACGCACAATCACGTGCATAGTAACACAATATTTCAGCTCAATATCAACCCAAAATACATGGTAAAATCAACCAAATCACATAGTAACACACGAAAATCCACACACAAAATTCCACAGAGCTCCGGAGACTCTCTCTCACACACACACACACACACTGGAGTCTCCTAACCCCGTCGACTCCCATTTTGCTCTCTAGAAACTCCTACGCCGGCTCCCAAGGATTGGCAGATCGATGTCTCCCAAGGAGGCCAACCTCTTCAAACAGATTGTCATAAGTTCTTATTGCACTTCAAGTTTCTAGATATTACCCGCGCGGATTTCTGATTCTCTATTATTCCGCCATCGATGTTGATCCCCGCTTAAACCCTAGATTTTAGACTGCTTGTGTTTGTTTGACTAGCGAACTGATCTGCTTTTGGTTGTGAGCTGCAGAAGTTTAAGATCTTATTTTCTAGCTGCTTTTTGTGGTATCATGATTAGTTCGAGTGCATGTTTGCAATGAAAGCTTAGCTGTGAGGTTGTGTTGTGTTTTTGAGCTAATTAGTTTTTTGCATTCAATGGAAACTAGTCAGGCATGCAATGATTGAATGCCAGTTATTATTTCGATATAATTATGAGCTAATTAGTGTTTAAGTGGGAGTGATATATTGTATGTGGTTACCTGTAGCAAAACTGAAGGCACGTTGTTAATAAATTAGGATCTCAACTAAGACATGATGCAACATCGATTTTAGATAGTATATACATTTCATTTCATTTCAGTTGCACATGATATAAGCATATATGAAGCGGATATAGATACGTGCACTCTGCTGTAAATGTACCAGAACGGTAGCAACAAGAGCTTTGTTGTTGTCGTTGGTTATCATATTATGCTGTTGTTTGGCTTCCTTTATTTATTTGTTGGGTTATGTGGAAAGACTAAATTGTTGTTTTGGTTCCCAACATAGCATCTTTTACCATCTTTTGGTCCCCGGGAGCAAAACCACGTCTTTTTAGTACCCCACAAATTCAAAGTGAAATAGTTGTTTCCCAAAACCAGATTCCAGATGGTTTTCAGGTAAACCGACATTATTTCCGATATAGTTAGAGGTATTTTCATAATTTCACTAATTAAAAAACCCTTCCCTTTTTTCCTTCTGACCCGAATGCTGGTTTGACCCGGCGGCAGTCCCATTAAGGTGTAAACCCTACCCAGTTCCCATCCTGCGCCATCTTCATTGGATTCCGGCCTTGTTGTCGGAATCGTCACTGGAATATGGGTAATAGTTCAGCCAAAACAGTCTTTAAGTTGGGGAATCCTTCCAGCAAAAAACCTGAATCCAAAAGCATGTCAAAATGCCTGAATCTAGTTCCTGCATCGACACTAAGACCTAATCTTTGAGAAACCCAGGAGTACTGTTTATGCCTAGAAGTTCCCAAGTTCTCCAGTGCTACCGTCTCCGGCGAAGAAGAAATTTCCAAAACTCATCAAAAAGCCTTCCCGTCGGATTCCATCAGAACGAATTCGATATGGTTAGGGCTTAATCTGGGCACATGAAACCCCCCTCCCCCTTGCCTCCACCCATCCCAGCCAACCCTCAACTCGCGAGCAGGTAAATCGGCTAGCAGAACGGCGAGCAGGTAAATCGAAAAAATGCCGA
>JAULKM010000008.1:16950600-16962138 GCA_032355605.1 Rubia tinctorum
GGAGACGGTATCGGGAGAACTATCATCACCGGAAGCCGAAGCGTTGGCGGCGGAAGCACCACTTTCAGATCAGCCACTGTTGGTACGTTAAACCATGCATTCTAATGCAACTAGTACCTTAAAATAATAATATACTGTCGGCGTCATTTCTAAACACGTTTTAGTTAAATTTCCACAGTTATATTTAACAACCAATAACTTTAGTTACACACATTAACATCGAGTAAAGTGACATGAAATTTGACAATATTTCATATAATGATATTGACATTGGTATTGACGTCTATATGCTAACTACAATTTGTAGTTAAATGTGATTAATTTGAGAAAATTGATCAAAAATGTCCAGAAAGAATAGGGATTTTATGATTTTATTCAAAAAAGAGTGTTATTAATATGGTTTAATTGCGTTACAATGCACATTAAACTGTGAAACAATATTGCTTCTTGTTTTCAAAATGGAAACATATGAGTGGTCAAATCCCATATCCTACTTATTTGACTGGACCTACAGTGGAAAAGTGGGAATGATGATGTACTCCCTCCGTTTCTCTAAGAGTGACACATATTTTTTGCTTTTTTTCTCAAGGCATATTTGACCATATATTTGATACAGTATATAAACAATAAAACTATCGTATGAGATATATTTAGGTTCTCCGTAATATGTAGTAACTGAATATCAAATTTTATTTACCATTATTATATGAAACTAAAGTTATCGGTGGTCAAACATACCTAAAAAAAAGTGGTGGTCAAAGGGTGCCACTCTTAGAAAAGTGGGAGGAGTACAATAATTTGGTACACATACGTACAATTTTGTTTGCCCATAGTATAATCTATACTCCATGTAGGACAGACAAAATGTCATATTATTCCACTGGACGTCTTCTTCTTTTTTTACATGATTTTAACGGAAACTATTTGCACTTGCAGCCGCCGTTGGCGACGGATTCCTGGCTCGTGGGATATCATTCCGAAACACCGCCGGCCCACAGAACCACCAGGCCGTGGCATTCCGCTCCGGCGCCGATCTCTCAGTTCTCTACCAGTGCAGTTTCGAGGGCTACCAAGATACCCTTTACGTTCATTCCAACAGGCAATTCTACAGGCAATGCGACATTTACGGAACAGTCGATTTCATCTTCGGAAACGCCGCCGCCGTCCTCCAGAACTGCAACATTTACGCCAGAAAACCGCCCAACAAGGTCAACACCGTCACCGCCCAAGGAAGAACCGATCCGAACCAGAACACCGGAATCTCCATCCACAATTCTAGGATTACCGCGGCTTCCGACCTAAAACCGGTTCAGAGTTCGGTTACAACATACCTAGGAAGACCGTGGAAACAATATTCTAGGACGGTGTTCATGAAGACATATCTGGATAGCCTGATCACTCCGGTCGGATGGATGCCGTGGAGCGGAAACTTTGCCCTAAACACCTTGTACTACGGCGAATACGCCAACACCGGACCTGGTTCATCAACTGCTAGAAGAGTGAAATGGAAGGGATACCGGGTTATTACAAACCCGGCGGAAGCTTCAAGGTTTACCGTCGGCAGCTTTCTTGCCGGAAATTCTTGGTTACGAGGTACCGGCGTGCCATTCACTTCCGGGCTCTGATTCGTGACATGCACGAAATGCAAAAGATTTATACGTAGGCTCATTCATTTATTTTATTGTTTTGTTCTTTTGTATATCAGGCAATCAATGCCTGAATCATTTCATTCCGTTCCTAGGAACTAAGAAGTTCCATGGAAGAGTGCTGCTTTGCATAGGATCGGTGGTGTTCACATAATTCGTCCATTTGTATCACGCTTAAAATAAAAAAAGTTGTCTTTTTGAATTACTCATTCCCTCTATTCTATATTAAGGTTCTAGTTTCAATTTACACTGCTTTAAAAATTTATATTCCTATCATAACTAATTGAATTACTTGGAAGTAAAATTTAGAAAAGAGAGAACACAGTGAAAAGTCATGGAGTTGGGATACTGAAATTTGAAATACAGGAACGCGGAAAGCAAAAATAGGCAAGATTGATACTCCTTTTGTCCCAATTTAAATTACCCACTTATTTTATGACATTATTCTTTATCAAAATTTGACAGCATATTTGAATAGATATATAGTAATAAATAATATTATCGTATGTGATATTGTTGGATTCGTCGCAACAAGTATATTCTTACAAATAACTTTTTATTTGCCGTTATTATAAGTAGTTAAACATATTAACAGTCAAACATGTGTTTCGAACGGTGTGCAATGATTGCAGTAATTAAGCAAATTCATAAGTTTAAATGATCGTACAGAGCTAGCGAGTTTAGACATACATAAGTTGGTGGGTTAATTTTATTTTAAAGGTAAAAGTATTTTTTTAAAGCACGGTTAAAGAGTAAATTATTTTCTGATTCTTTATCTTAACACCATAATAACATGGTGGGAAGTAATGGTGGGTTTGACGGAGCTGTGCTTGTAAGTAAAATTGACTTATTTTGACTTATTTTGAAAGCAGGGGGATCAACTTATGTTTTTTCCCAAAAATAGCTTTTGCTTCTTATATAAGCTTTTTTAGCAGTTTATCAAACACTAAAAATGTGCTTATGTAGATTAAAGAATATTTTATATGTGGGGGAGTAGTGTATGTGGGGATGAGAGGGACTAATCAAAACTTGACAAGTGTCAAATGAAAACAATATCAAATTAATTTCTTCCCTGTATTTAACTACACCTCATTTATTTGACACTTGTCAAATTTTAATTAATCTCACCCTCACATACTGGAGGAAACGGAGTAGTCTCTAGCGGCGTCGGTTGAAATGATACCGTATTCACACCGGGGTAAAGATATTCATGCTTCACGGTATTGACATCCATTAAGTATTCATGATGGAGAAGGTGGTGGTGATGGGCTGAATAATCAGGCAGCAGTGGGCTGGGGTCAGCACCGTTACTGGCCATTAATATTCAAGTATTGGTTTTATTTTAACTACTACTAAATTAATTTTTGTAGTAATTGAGATCGAAGTTTCAATGGGTTGATTGGCTTTGCAATTGAATGAAAACAATACAACTCTTATCTGGCTCGTATATATATTGTATGTAAGAATGATGATTCTTTCATACATTTTTATGCGTGTTTGTTCATGTATAAATGGTAAAAAAATATATGAACTTGTGTGCTTCTTTGCTTCTTTAGCATGCTTCTGACCAACGAGATGATATTGGAGAACAGTGTCGCTATAACATACCACGTTGTAGATAGTGCAAACCCGAATGGAATCAGTTGTGTCCCCTCCTTTCAGAACCTTACTCATCTTGTCCTCCAAGTCTTAGGTGACACTGGTTGTCGGAATCCATTGAAGGGGCGGGGTTAAGCCCATAGAAAGTGCGGCATAATTCACCATCTTCCCGAGGTTCTTCTTGTGCTTCTTGTCTAGTTTATGTTGATTGAGTATGTCCTTGCCATTGCAGTCGACGTTACAAACATCGCACGAAAATTACTGCACCATTTTAATTTTCTTGGGTGCCTTTGGAAAGCTTTCATCTTTTGATTGATACCAACATCAGCAACCAGTTGAGTGGAACTTAGATTTTTCATAGATATGTCTGTCAGCATGAGGAATCCAACAAAAAAACTTGGGCAATTTTGATATTGTACAAGTAAATTGATTAAGTATAATTGAAAACTTACTGTTCCATAGACATTTGTGTCTGGATAAGTAGGTGGTGGTGGAATCGGGTACCCGTGAGTGTGAGGGTAGAAAGCAAAGATGGAGGAGTCAAAGTAGTCTGTAGTAGCGCTGACTGAGTTGACGTCGTATAGACACAGTGGTAAAGGTATTCATATTTCACCGTATTGACACCCAAAAGATCATGATGTGAAAGGTGGTGGTGATGGGCTGAAAAATCAGGTGGTGATAGGTAGGGCTGGTCAGTGCCTTTACTGGCCATTAATAGGCAAGTATTAATTTTCTTTTAGCTATTGTTAAATAAATTTGTGTTGTAATTTAGACTGAATTTTCAATGAGTTGTTTGGGTTTTCCATTAAATGAAAACCATACATCCTTATATGGCTCGCATATATATTATATGTAAGATGGATGATTCTCTCATATGTGTGTCAGGGTGTGTGTGTATATATATATATATATATATATATATATATATATATCTGTGTGTGTGAGAGAGAGTGTGTTGGAAGAATAAATCTAAATGGTAAAAATCTCCATGCACCTGTGCACTTTTTAACTTCTTTAGCGTGCTTCTGACCAGTGATATTCTTTTAATATTTATGTTGTTGAAAAATATTGATTTGTTTCCATACATTACTATTGTTTTTCGACCTAAATCACCTGATAGATTGGATTGTTGTGTTCATAATGATCATACAATTTAAGTGTTCATGTTAATGTATTTTGTTCAATTCGATTTTACAGATCATGTGTTTCTCTAAGAGGAGTCATGCTCTCGATCTGTGTCTTTCAAAGTGTTTCCAGTTTGGACAACATAGATTGTATTTTGAATCAAGTGGTGTTACAATTGTTGAAGATCCTTGTTTGACATAGTGATATTGATGCGAGGTACGTTCATCTCTGCCAAATGGTCATAATTTTTGCGGGAAGCGAGTTAATATCTCCAAATGCGATGCTACAGATTTATTGGATCCCTACTTTGTAGTAATACATACGGTTAGTCTGGTTGACATGTAATTTATATATCTTTGCAATAGATTAGTTATTGCTAGAATCTAGTTAGGTTGGATGTCAATTCCACTTATTATAATCATCGATGGATTTTTTTCCCAACATCTTTGAATGATAAATTAAAAAAAAGAGTAAAGTGCTAAAATAACCCTTACTTTAGAAGAAAAGTGCCAATATAACCCTGCAATTTCAGAAAGTATCAAAATAACCCTTGACTCCACTGACTTTATAATCAACCATTTTATGGTCGGATTTTGTTCAAAAGACTATTTTGCCCTTGTCAAAAAAGAAAAAAACAAATCTTCCTTTCTTCTCGCTTCTTCTTCCTTTGTTTCCTTTCTTCTCCGTTCTTCTTCTTTATCGCAAATCGGCCACCTCCTTTCTCTTCTCTAATCTTCTTCTTTATCTCAAATCGTCATCCCCGCCGCTCTTCTTCTTTCTTTTTCCTTATTCTTAGATTGCCACCACTCTTTTTCTTTCTTCTTATTTATTTGATTTCTCGAAGAACTTTCCAATCAACGACATCCAATCGCCCCGACTACGGCAATGAATGCGGCATCAAATGGTTCATCGCCAACACCGATTTTGTCTGGGAACTTGGGTGGCGGGCGGATTTAGGGTAAGTTTTGGGCAGGAGGTGGGCGAGTTCGTTAGCCGAGGTTTTAGGGTTTGGGCCATGGTGGGGATTGGCAGCAGGCGTGCTAATTGGGCCGGTTTGTTGGCTGGGGTTTTAGGGTTTAGGCCACGGCGAAGAGGTGATTGGTGAGGGTGGTGGCAGCGGGAGGGGGCTAGCGCCGCTGTTCAAGAAGATGATGATTGAGAGTAGCTTCTTCAACTCTCCCACTCGGAGGCCTGTGAGTTGCATCATTGGTATTGGGTTATTCAGTTTTTCTATTGATTTTGCTGTGCAGAATGGGATTTCTCTAACTTATTTTGAGCATGTTTTTATCTGCCGGAATTAATTGATGCTTGAGAACACCCAATCAAAGTTATATAGGCTGGATTTTTGCATTACTAAAAATAGTAAGTTCAGGAAAGAGATTTTGGCGGCGGCGAAGGAGATTCCAGCGGTGGCGGAGGAGGTTTTTTGTGGGCGGCGGTTTCCAACGGCGGAGCAGCGGCTGTTTCCAGCGGAGCTGTGAGAAGAAGATAAGGGCATTTTAGTTATAATTTTTTAACTTCTTTGTCAAGGGTATTTCTGTAATTTCATTTCTTGTCATTGCGGGAATTTCATGGTTAATGCCAGAATTAGGGAGTTTGGCTATATCGGCACAAATTTTTTGAAAGTTAGGGTTAGATTGACACATACAATAATTAGTTAGTGTTAAATTAGCACTATCTTAGGGGTATAAATGTATTTATCCCAAAAAAACCTCTCTAACTCCAAAATGGAATCGGACAACTAGCAATTACAAGACATGGACAAGAGCGAAAGGTTAAAAGAATATATTTAACCTTTTTTAAATTGAATTTGAACACACAATACCCATGTACTTACTTCGTCCCACAATAAACTTTCAGATTGCTTTTGACCCAATCTTTATGCAAACTAATGTGGCAACATCTTTTGATGTCAAAAATCAACTTTTGTAACCTTTTACATGAGTGATATCATGAATATTATCAAAAAGTAGCAAATAATGTTAAATTTTGGGTTTAATGAGGGTAAATTTGGTAGATTGAATGACTATACATGAAAAATTTACAAATAGGAAGTTATTTGTGTTACGGGTTAAAAAAGTATGGAATTTATTGTGGGACTGAGGGAGTATTAATTTTAAATAGAGCTCCCAATCAAAAATTCTCTTTAAAAAATTTACATCATACAATATTTTATTTTTCTTTTGTCAGATTCTTTCAATTCAAAATTTAATTTAATTTGGAGGCAAGGTATTATTCTATTGTTGTTGGAACTTTTGAAATCTCCAACGAAACATTCAAGAAACAGGTTCAAATTTTATCAATTTTTTGCTCTTCTTTTTCATTTTTTCCTGCCCATAATCACATGTTTAAATATTTTGAACTAAGTGTTCTTATTTATATTTATTAATTTCTTGATGCAAATTATTAGAAGATTTGAACTTTCAAAATTTCATACTGGAATTTATATTGAAAATTTTGGTGACTAGGAATTTTATTTCTTACTCCCCCTGTCTCACTTCATATTGTTCAATTTGACTTTTGCAAATTAAATTTAGCCAATTTTGACCATTAAATTTTATTATTGCATATGTAAAACTATTAACATGTTATATGTTTTTGGATTCATTGTAACTTATCTTTTAAATTATTATTTTTTAAAGAATTTTTTTACATATATAAGTAAAGAAATTAATATTTAAACATTGATGCAGTGGGACAGAGTATATATTTTATTATTATTTTTATTATTCTTAGTAACACCCCTTAATATTTGTTATAAATCTGTCACTGTCTTGGCCTCCAAGTCTTCGGTGGCAGTGGTTGATTTCAAGTAGTATCCACGGAAGGGGAGGGCTTCTAAATTACTGGGGCGCACTTGTATGTTATCTTCTAAACTCAATCTAATGAGCACGATTTATCCTTCAACTTTTGTGACCGTGTTTTTGGATGCATTTCAAACTTTCAATGGTGTATGTTGGAATAGGCCCTAAATTCAACCATGTTGGTTGCTGCATAATTTTGCCTCTCACGTTCAAAGAAGAAACTCAAATTCATATTGATACTTCAAGCATAAAAATGCACCCTTGTTTATAAGGAAACTACATATTTTCTTACCGTAAAAGATAACTACATTTTTACTTCGGCTCTTCTTGCTTTTCTAATTACAAAGTACATGTTTGGTTTTGTTAGAAGACTAACAACAATCCCTACATTCTAGCCATTACTCCTATAATTTAGCCACAAACAATACCAACTCTCCTATACGCGTACAAAACATTGCTTTGACTGAGTAACAATTTAATTTTGTTGTCTTTGACTTGATCTAATCCTAGTAAAACTATAAAAACTAAATTGATATCCAACATTCACTCCCTTAATCAAATAAGCGTCAACTTTTTCACTTGATTGAATTCGTAAGAGCTCCTTCAAGCACCAAGTTCAAGTCGTCCCCTTATCAATGAGGAGAATGAGCATTTCATCGGGCACTTTAAGCTTCCATTGTCGTCTCCTTTTCACTGAGAAGACAGACTGTTTATGGACACTCCCGCACTTCCTTTTCGATCTCCTTTTCGCTGAGAAGACAGAGTGTTTACGGACACACCCGAGCTTCTTTTTTGGTCTCCTTTACACTGAGGAGATAGAGTGTTTTTGGACACTAAATGTTTGACGGTCTCCTTATCACGGAGGAGAATGAGTGATTCTTCGGACACTCCATGTTTCGCCATCTTCGTTATATAGAGGAGATTGAGTGATATTGGACACTCCCTGAATTGTGGATACCTTACCCACTTGATCTTTTAACGTCGGAGCTCTCGGACACAACTCTATCTCAGACACCTTCAACTTTTAGACACGCCTTCCCATGTGTTGCCTTGGTGTTGGATTTGTGATTGCTAAGCATTCATCCGGTACGAGAGAATTACACTGATCTCTCAGGTTTGCCTTCTTCTGCCTTGCTCTGGTACCAATTGTTGGAACAGGACCCAAATTCAAGCATGTTGGTTGCTGCATAATTTTGCCTCTCACGTTCAAAGAAGAAACCCAAATCCATATTGATACTTCAAGCAAGAAAACACAACCTTATTTATAAGGAAACTACATGTTTTCTTACCGTAAAAGATAACTACACTTTTACTTCGGCTCTTCTTGCTTTCCTCATTACAAAGTACATGTTTGGTTTAAATAGAAGGCTAACAACAATCCCTACACTCTAGCCACTACTCCTATAATTTAGCCACAAACAATACCAACTCTCCTTTACACATACAAAACATTGCTTTGACTGAGTAACAATTTAATTTTACTATTTTTGACTTGATCTAATCCTGATAAAACAGTAAAAACTAATTTGATATCCAACATCACTCCCTTAATCAAATTAGCGTAAACTCTTTCACTTGGTAGAACTCGCAAGCACTCCTGCAAGCACCAGTTTAAGCCGCACCCTTATCACTGAAGAGAATGAGCATTTCATCGGACACTTCACTCCAAGCTTCTAATGTCGTCTCATTTTCAATGAGAAGACAGAGTATTTACAGACACTCCCGCACTTCATTTTCGATCTTCTTTTCACTAAGAAGACAGAGTGTTTATGGACACTCCGAAACTTCTTTTTTTGTGTGTATGTGTGTGTTGAGGGGGCATGCGTGTGTTTGTGTGTGTGTTGAGGGGGTGTGTTTTTGTGTGTTGAGGGGATGGTGTGTGTGTGTGTGTGTGTGTGTGTTGAGGGGTGGGTGTGTGTGTGTTGAGGGATGTGTTCGTGTGTTGAGGGGTGTGTGTGTGTTGAGGTGTGTGTGTGCGTGTGTTGAGGGGTGAGTGTGTGTTGAGGTGTGTGCGAGTATGAGGGTTGTGTGTGTGTTAAGGTGTGTATGTGTGTGTGTGTGTGTGTTGAGGTGTGTATGTGTGTATGTGTTGAGGTGTGTATGTGTGTGTGTGTTGACGTGTGTATGTGTGTGTGTGTTGAGGTGTGTGTGTGTTGAGGGTAGGTGTGGGTGTTGAGGGGAGTGTGTTTTTGTGTGTTGAGTGTTGTGTGTGTGTGTTGAGGGGTGTGTGTGCGTGTTGAGAGGTGGGTGTGGGTGTGTGTGTGTTGATGGGAGTGTGTTTTTGTGTGTTGAGGGGTGTGTGTGTGTGTGTTGACGTGCGCGTGCACGTGTGTGCGTGTGTGTGTGTTGGGGTGTGTGTGTGTGTGTTAAGGTGTGTGAGTGTGTGAGTGTGTGTGGGGGGTGTTTGTGTGTGTCAGTGTGTTGAGGTGTGTGTGTGTGTGTGTTTGTTTGTACGTTGAGGGAGGGTGTGTGTGTGTCAGTGTGTTGAGGTGTGTGTGTGTGTGTGTTGAGTGGTGTGTGTGTGTTGAGGCGTGTGTGTGAGTGTGCAAGCGTGTGTGTTGAGGCATGTGTGTGTGTGTTGAGGGGTGTAGGAGTGTGTTGGGGGAGGGGGGTTCGTCTGTGTGTGTTAAGGGGTGTGTTTGTGCGCGTCTGTGTGTTGAGGTGTGTGTGTCTGTGTGTTTAGGGGTGCGTGTGTGTGTTGAGTTGTGTGTGTGTGTGTGTGCTTGTGTGTGTGTCTGTGTGTGTTTTAAGGGGGTGTGTGTGTGTGTTGGGGGGTGTGTGCGTCTGTGTGTGTTGAGGTGCTTGTGTGTGTGTGTTGTGTATATGTGCTTGTGTGTGTGCGTGTGTGTTGAGGGGTGTATGTGTGTGCGTGTGTGTGTTGAGAGGTGTGTGTTAATGGTCTTACTACTAATTACCAGAACAAAAGCGGCATCAGACGAAACAAAACTTAACCATTATTTATTCCAAAATTGACATAATTGAATAAAATTAAACACTCACGAACAAGGATTTTGCATGAAATTGGTAATGATTTAAGGACAAGAAAACCCTCACAATTGAGGATTTTTAGATTAGAAACAAAAATGTAGCAACAAGAAATAGAACATATAAAATCAGTCAAACAAAATTTGAATGACCCTTTTTTTTGGCTAACTTAGCAATGCCCGAGCTTCAATTTCACCCACCGAGTATAGAATTTTACTTCGATGAAATTGCTGATATTTTTAACCACGAGGATTAACCTTCATCGTTTTCCCTTGAGTTGAAGATTAACATTATCTAATTTTAATCACATATTTAAATAGAAAAGTTATTCATTTAACATTCATATGAGAGATATAAATTTTATGGTACACTTTAGAAACATATATACTAGGAACAAATTAATTTGATGGTGGTGTAAAATTTCCAACTTTTTCTTTTTTGATATGTTAGATTCTCCAACTTGATGGTTGGCCATTTGAGCGAAGTCATTTTTATAATATTCAAACTCCTACAGGTTTCAAAAGGTGACGTGTGAACCAAATGCTAAAATAATTGACCAATGTTTAAAATCCCAAAATGCTAGCATATCGAATTCCTGACTTTCTCTTTGGCATATGCAAAATAATTCATGAACGTTCATTCCCTGCCTGAGTAATCGCCAAATTTACCTAGCGAAATGCAATCGACAATTTAAACAAGAATATTTGAATATTCGTATAATTTGTGTTGTCTTATTGATCAACAAATATAAATATATCTGAATTCAACATATATAAAATCAATGCATCTTTTTTAAAAAATATTTTTCAGATTGTCCTTTTGTAAAGTGCCACAATTACCAACCAATTTTTAATGTTGGGACAGGCACTAAGCATGAATTTTGAAGGCAAGGACGAGACCTAATTGAAAAAGGTGGACGGACCTGTAGTGAATATATGCACGAATGGAATATTAAAGAGAGGTTTTCAATTATCGGATGCGGATATGCATTATAACGAAGAGAAAAAGTTAGTTTGATCTTTATAGTATATTGTTTACATTTTTTAATAAAAAATGAATTTTATTTTTAAGTCTTCCTGTTGGTGCAACTTGCATTTATGAATCTATCTGCTTGTCTCAACTCTCAACTCTGAAAATTAATTGAAAATGAAAGTCAGTTTTTGCTTCTTCTTTTTTATACTTTTAAAAGACCTTTGAACAATTATATGTGATTCTTTTTCACATTATTGATACAGCTCAAACATATATAAGTTCAGATCTAACTATTTGTTTCATTAGTGTTTGGTTTTATAAACAAATATTGTACTCCCTCTGTCCCAGTTCAAGCTGCACACTTTTTGGTCAACTTTCTCATACCATGTTTGACCATAAATTTGAAC
>JAULKM010000008.1:16962238-16974338 GCA_032355605.1 Rubia tinctorum
CAATAAACCCATCTCAGCTCCAATAATCTCAATAAACTCATCTCATCTCCAATAAACTCATTCAGCTCTTCCCAACTAAACTAAATTAATCTCAGTTCCAATCATACCCAATTCAGCTGAACTGGACAGGGCCTAATATTGATATATAGTCGTGTAAAATTTACTCAATAGAGTTCATTGCCAGCTGTGGTGGTTGTTGCTGAAACACAATATTCCGAAGCACAATATTCTAGAAACTTTTGTTTGACCGTTGAATGAATTCTTTTTCTTGTATTTGTTGTAGAAAATGGAGTATAAGGCTGCAGATGGAGTATCAAAGATGAAAGTTGTTGAGATGATTGGGAAGCATTAATCGAGGCTACATGTTTTATTTGTGTTAGATTAAGTGTGGATGTAGGAGGCTTTTATTTGAAAACTCCCAGATTAGGACAGATTTCAGTCCAAAAAATTCTAGATTAGGGCAGGATTTCAAGTGTAGCATAACAGTAATTTTTAAATAATTTTGTGGATTGATTTGAGATTTAATAAATTTTCTGGATTGATTTGTGATTTAATAGTTTTTTGGGTTTTTTTTGCAATTTAAAGAGTTTTCTTGATTGATTTTCAATTTATAAAGTCTTGTGGATTAATCTGCAATTCAAGAAGAAAATATTGGATTGATTTGTAATTTAACTGTGTTCAGGGATGGAAATACAATTATTAGGCTTTATGACTACTTGTACACTTTCAAATGAGGACTTTATTTTACTCCATTTCCAAGTACAGTAATTGTTCTCTCCTAAGAACACTTAAACGTTGTACCACCAACGAACCGCCGTCACCAAAACTGGAACCACCATTAACTCACCATCATCGACCATCTGCAGGTTGGGAAACCACAGCGGACCACCTACATGGTCCTATGACGCTGTAATCTCCATCAAGAATTTACTCGAGTATTCACAATTCTTGACAATGGTGTATTTTGAACCATGAAGATCTCAGTTATAGAGAGTGGATTACCACTAAACAAGGCCTAATTCACATTTACTATGCCTTTAAGAGTAGTGTATTGTAAATACACCTTGAGGTGTAGAAATCATTAGCTAAGCCTTCAAGAGTAGTGTTTTTTTCGTAACATTCACCGCTACTACACTATTTTGAATTGTGGGGAAAAATTAAATGCACTTGTTAATTCATTATTGAGATCCAAAAAGTGTTGCAACTAGAGTGGTTTGTTGTAGTGGTGATGGTATATGTAATCCGTCACATATGTTCATCATAAAATGTGATCCAATTGTCAAGAAAATAAATTCGTCATATATTTCTCATTCTTCGAAGGCAAAATCTTGGGAAACACAGTCTTTCCATAAATATATGAAAAACGGGGTTGAACTAGCTAGTAAAAATGTAAAAGGTTTTAGTTGCAATATTAAAATTGTATTATGCAACTGTAGTAGTTATTAGTTTATGACTCGATAAATGCAATCCAAAAAATTTATCTTGATTTCTTCTAATTTGTAGTTTAAATCTTGGTCTTTCCATAACTTATGAAAAGACCGTCTTTTAAAATACGGACTCTTCTTCGAATCCAACCTCTATCCCTTATTCTATTTTGAAAAAAAATGTGTGTACTATCTTTCAAGAAACCAATATACTCCCTCCGTCCGAGCTCAAATTTCACAGATCTTTTTCACGGTTATCAAAAAACATGTCTGTCAGTTAATATGTTTAACTACGCATAATATTGACAAACAAAAATTTGATGTTTAGAAACTATTTGTTATGACGAATCCAACAATATCACATATGATAATGTTATTGTTTTTATATCTATCTATTTATTTATGTGGTCAAAATTGATTAATAAATAGTGTCAAATAGTAAAGTTTAAAGTTTGAACGGGAAGAGAGTAAGAATATCAAATGACAATGTGTAAAGACTAAATTATTTTTTTGGTATCCAACATATGTCATAATACCATCTTTTGGTCTCCGAGATCAATACTGCATTTATTCACCAACCACCAGATACAAAATGATTTGTTTGGTCCCAAAATCAAATTCCGAGTGGTATTCAAGTAAAGCATAATTATTTCCCGATATAACCAAGGTTATTTTTGTAATTTTACTAATAAAAAAATATTTTTAAGTAAAAATTCCCCAAAAATTTCATTTCCAGACCTTCACCGCCACTGGATCCCCAATTCCATTTCCAGTCCAAGTCGCAGTAAAGTAAACGAAAACACAATCGGACAAACTCAACCCCACACACACTCTCACACACACAAACACGCACTACTACATATGTAGACATAGTTGGGCAAAGCTAGCCAAACTTATCAGACTAGAACTATCTCTTTCTTCCTCATTTTCTCTATCTACACACCAGGTGAGCTGGGTCAATATTCACTGGTAGTGATCCCTGATCGGAGTTTGAAATCGTGCTGGAATTCGGATTCCTAAGGTTTAGGTGAAGCTATTTTGTTGCAGTTCAAAGCTCATTTGTCAAGTTCGCCGGAATAGATGGTGGGGATTTTGTTTCCAAAGTTAATGTGTCGTCGGAGTCGTTAGCTCGGGTGCAGAGTCAAACATTTAACCTGATTTTTAGGATGCTAGGGTTGGGGGACGAGAAGGATGATCTACCGCTGGATGGAAATGGAGGTGTTTTGGCTGTTGAGCTGGAGATTATACGGCGATCCCGGCGAGAGGATGAGAGTTGTCGGGTGGAATTCCTCAGGATCTGGCCCATGACGGCAAGGTGGAGGTGGCGGCGGAATGGGGGGGGGAATGGGGGTTCAGGTGGAGATTGGTTTCAGGTGGAGGTGGCGGCGATTTCAGGTAGAGGTAGCTGCAGAATGGGGGAAGGAAAAGGGAGGAGGGTTTCAGAGGCCGAGCATAGGGAAATTTTTGGGGGAATTTTTTACTTGAGAATGTTTTTAATTAGTAAAATTATGAAAGTGCCCCTTGCTATATCGGAAAATAATTCCGGCTTACTTGAAATCCATCCGGAATCTGGTTTTGGGACCAAACAAATCATTTTGTATTTGTTGGTTGCTGAATGGACGCGAAATTGACCTCGGAGACCAAAAGATGATATTGTGACATATGTTGGGTACCAAAAAAACAATTTAGTCATATGTAAATGTGACTAGGCGTGTTCGACCGGTCGGTTTATCGGTTAGGCGGTTAATTTTTTTGTTTCTACCGATATATAAAATTTTATAAGGAATCGAACAACCGACTGACAATGTTGTCGGTTATACCGGTTCAGTTAGTATCAGTTTTGGTTGATATGCTCGATTACCATATATATCATTCATTTAAAATTAAAAATATAAATCCATTTTAATATTGATTAGTAGTTAGAGCCGCAAAACTTAGAATAAAAGGTAAAAAAATCAGGAATTGGCTTTGTGCTGCATAGTACTTATTATTTTTGAATTAATATTAAAATTGTATCCTATCGATAATTATTAGGTTTGGGCACAATTATAAGTTCCATCAACTTTTGTTTGCATAATTAATTGCTTTGGGCACAATTATTATTTAAAGATATATGGGCTAATAATATAGAGTTTAAAAATAAGTTAATTTGGGTTAGTAATTCAAAGTTTTCTTATTGAATTTGTGATCAAAACTCAAAGTTTAATGAATTAATTTTAGGGGTTGAAATTAATTAATATGCTATAAAAATTGTTACCGGTTATCCTGTTCCTGTTAGACCGATTACCCAATAAGAAAACCGAAAAATAACCGATTAACTGATATAACCGAATAAACGTAACCGATATTAACCGATTAAACAATTAATCGATAAACCAAATTAAATACCAGTTCTGTTTTAACTGTTTATCGATTTTCGATTTTTTTAACCGCCCTAAAAGTGACCCATAAACTTTTATGTTCACATTTCGGACACTAAAATCTATTTTGTTGCATTGGCATGTGAATTCTTTTAATATATATATATATATATAAGAATTGTAACTGAAGACTCAATCCAACTCCTTGATACAACTTTTAAAAAAGGACTAAATAAATGTAAACTTGAACATATTCACAGTCCAGAAGTGAAAGGCACGCCGGTGGCAGGCAACCAAGAACCACCTGAGATAAAACTTCCGACAGTAAACACCGATGCATCGGCGCCGCTCATCACGCGAACCCCTTTCCACTTCACCCGATTTGCCGTCGCCGATCCGGGACCCGAATTCATGTACTCGCCGTAATACAAAGTATCCAACGCAAAATTCCCGCTCCAAGGATACCACCCCGCCGGAGCAATCAAGCTATCCAAAAACGTCTTCACAAACACCGTCCGCGAGTACTTCTGCCACGGCCGGCCAAGGTACGTCCGCACGGACCCCTGCACCGGCTGCAGGTCCGGTGCCGCAGACACGGTGCAGCCGTGGATGGATATCCCGGTGTTCTGGTTGGGGTCCGTGCGGCCCTGGGCGGTTATGGTGTTGGTGTGGGTGGGGCTGTTGCGCGGGTAGATGTTGGAGCTCTGGATGACGACGGCGGCGTTGCCGAAGATGAAGTCGACGGTGCCGTAGATGTCGCAGTTCTTGTAGAATTGTCTCTGGGAGAGGACGAAGAGGGTGTCTTGGTGCCCCTCGAAGCTGCATTGGTAGAATACCGAGTGATCGGAGCCGGATCGGAGCGCCACGGCTTGGTGCTTGGCGGCTCCGGCTGTGTTCCGGAATGTGATGCCCCGAGCTATGAAGCCATCGCCGACAACGCCTGGGAAAAAAAGGACAATCCAATAAATATAATACGAGTCTGTTCATAAATTTATCTACACGCCTCTTATTTTTCATTTTATATATTGCATTTGTTAAATTATAAACTAAATTTAGAAATTTAAAATAAAGTTTTGGCAAAGTCTTGGGAAAGACGGTCTTTCCATACTCTTATAGAAAGACGGAGTTTAATTATAATAATAAAAGGTAAAAGGTCTTTGTTGCAATATTAAAGTTTTTTTATGCAACGTGTAGTAGTTATAAATTTTATAACCCGGTTCATGCAACCCGAAAGTTTTGCCTTCATTCTTCTAATTTACACTTTAAACATTGGTTTTTCCATGACTTATGGAAAGACCGTCTTTCAAGAGACGAACTCTAATTAATTAAGAGAAGCTCTTAGAAAGAGTGATATGTCCATGAGTTTATGGACAAACCCCTGACTTTTTAATTTAAAACTATAATTTTTTTTAAAAATTAAATATTTTATCATATATAAGTTAAAACAAGTAATAATGTGTATTTGAATGTGAAAAATATATAAAAAAATATATTTTAGAAATTTTAAATTTAGTATGTAATTTAATAAATACAGTGTATAAGTTAAAAAATACAGTGACCTGACCGTAATATAGCAGTAGATCGTTTGCTTACCTTTCATGTTTGATAAAAAATCTTGTTTGGAGATGGAGGATTTGTGTAGCTCTTTCCCAATGAGGTTCTCCCAGATTTGAACCACCTCTCTTTGCGAAAGAATGTTTTGAGGAGGCCTCAGGTAGAGTGTTTTGTTGAGTGTTCTTGGATCATCTACGCTCTTGATTGTGTATGTGGCTATATCATCTTCCGCAACATATATAGCTGCATTCAATTTCCAAGTCCTTTTTCACAACACTAATCAAGCAATCATCTTAGGGCCCGTTTTTTAGGGGTATTTACACTTTAATTCAGTTATGTTTGATTCAATTCGGTATAATTTTAAAATGTACTGAAGCATTCAAATTAGATTAGATTTAATATTTAGATTTTAAAATATATTTAACTTTAATTTACTTCATTTTGGTAGAAAATCAGCTCGGAGAAAATGACCTAAGCCCACGAAACAAAATTCACTTGTGTTAAAAATACACCATTTTTTATTCTACAACTTGGAAAAAGTACCATTGAATGCTTAGTATATATGTAACTAGAGATATTAATTGTTAGAGACGGTGAAAAACAAATGTACGTGCAGTTTGATCATAGATATGATTACTTCCTTTGTTTTTATTCGAATTGCACAAGAATTTTTTTTATGATTTTCAAGAAACATATAATTGACTATCAATATGTTTAATTTCGTATAATAACGGCATGTCACGGCGAATCCAATAATAACCCACATGCCAATGTTGTTATATTTAGTCAATACTAGTATCTAACAACTCTGACTGAAAAAAGATTTTGTGGAGTTTGAATTGAGACTGTATGCATACCTTTTTGGTTGCCATCTCCAAGAAGGATCACGGAATCCCTAGATGGGAGAATTTTACCAGGTTGACAAAGACCGCCGAGAAAATAGCCAGCAAAGCAGTTAGCGGAAATGTAGGTGAAAGGGATGCCAGCTTCTTCGATGGCTCTCCTTATCACCATTTTATCATCAAATGTCACTCGTCCCGGTTCCATCGCCTCCCCCATCCTCGCCGGATCCGTGCCAAACTCAGACGGCAAAAATCTCTACCATAACATTATTTCAGTCAATTCGCCACAACGTATCCCCAATAACTGAATATACTTTACATTAAAAAAATATTCTCTCCAATTATTAAGGCATATATCTAGTAGATTTCCATTGGTTATACATATAATATAATGTTTGGGGATACAATACTCTAGATTACGATATAATTTACCGATTTCAATTAGTTATTATTATATCCATGCATCGTAACTTTAACACCAAGAAATGATAACCGTTTCTTCAATTTTGGAGCTTCAGTGTGGGCAATCAAAGGGAATTTCCTACTTATTTTGTCACTTCGTATTTATTACTCTTGATCTCGTAGTAGTAACGAATCCAGAAATTATAAAATGTTAAACTACTTATATAATTTTTTTTGTCAAAATTTGTTAATGGACTGCTAATGTATGCATGCATGTTTTTTAATCTACGGAGTATATGACAAATTTATGAAAACCATGCCAAAAAATATATAGCCTGGGTTATATCACTCAAGTTAGAGATTTTAACCTAATCTCTGATTTTTAAAAAAACATTATATCCATAAATTTAATTTTTGAGATTTTAATGGTTCTTTAATTACTCTACACGTACCTTGACATTTCCAGCTTCTTTGATAGCCCTAACGAGCTCCAACTGGAGCAAGATATGGTGGGATCGGATATGAACGCCGGAGATCGCGCATATAACGACATCCACCAGTTTCACGGCGTCAACTAGGGTTTGGTACTGGTTGAACGAACCGGGAACAAGGTGAGCTCCTAGAGCCTTAAAGGACAGGAGCATTTCGACTTTCTCGATGTCGACGCCGATTTCCGGACGATGAAGGACATAGGTTTCATGGCCTTGCTCTAAACTTGCCTTCACCAATCTCTTCCCTATGTATCCAGTTCCTCCGATGATCAGTACCTTGCTCTTGCTATTCGCTCTGATCGATTCCATTCGGTTCGATCTTTTTCTGTGTTTTTGAGGTTTGAAAAGAACAGACAAGGAATGGGATTGAAAGAAGTGTTTGTAACTAGGGATGCAAGAACAAGGGAGAAGCGGACACTCTATTTATAAGAAGTTAGTTGTTTGCTCCTCCCTACCAGCTCTATTTGCACAACATTATTATCACGCTGTTTTAGAAATATGTTTGACCATTAATACGTTTACCTACGTATAATAACGGCAAAACAAGTTGATATTTTGAAACTACTCGTTATGACGAATTAAATAATATCATATATGATAATATTATTGTTGATATATCGATTCAAATATACGGTCAAGATTTAATGGAGAATAGTGTCAAAAAAGTAAGAGGTTAAATAGAGCTGGAACAGAGGGCAATACATGTGATGTGAACGTAAATATTGAAGGAATAATGGAAAAGAAAATTGATTATTCGCCAAGTGAATGTTCTTAAATATGTTGACGTTGATATTTTCTCTGATTAGTTATGGCGAATGGTTAATTTTCAACTTGATTTTAGACTTTTAGTGCATTTTCTCTGAATTTTGAGTTAATTTGAAGAGTTTTTTTGTGTGACGAGGTAGCAAAAGTAGACTCTGAATGCCATGGATTAGCAGTAATTAATTGAAGTGATAAAAGTGGAGAAGACGGCAATCTCAAAATCCAAGCTTAGCGTGGCAGTATAGTTTGGAGGTAGCCTTAATATTCAGATATTGTCGTTGGGGGCGTTATTTAAATATTTTATAGTGAAGTTGCAATCTTGGCTTCTCTTCCAAATAAATAGGAAGGTGGTTCACAAAAGTAGAGATCCAAACCCTAATACTTCATCTTTTCCATTTCAAACTCCAATTTAACTGTTCATTTAGAGTCCGTCTCTTGAAAGACAGTTTTTCCACAAGTTATAGAAAGACCAAAGTTTAAACTACAAATTGAAATAAATCAAGATAAAATTTTAGAGTTGCATTAATCGGGTCACAAACTTATAACTAATTCACGTTGTATAATAAATTTTTAATATTACAACTAATGTCTTTACCTTTCTATAATTATAATTCAACCCCGTCTTTCCATATGCATATGGAAAAATGATTTTTCACAAAAGTTTGTCATTCCTTTAACTAAAGCTTCTTAAATTTAATCATAAACTTTAATTAGTGTATAAATATAATATTATTGAATAATACCCTGTGAGATTCGTGATAACATAGTTTCAAAATATCAAGTTTTCATAAGTTTTAATTATATCAAATATTTTCTAATCAACTGGTGAAAGTTAAAATGTGTAGCTTGGAAATGAGATAGATGGAGTGCCTTTTTTAAAGCGCCTTATACCTTTATTTTGAAAATTAAAAGATCAATTTTCTTAATAGAAATGTTCAGTTCAATTTAGTTTTATGATTTACTTTCAAAAAAGAGGCTCTAATAAATTTTTTATTATAAAATGATAAAAACGAAAAATGAAATTTCAGAATGACAAAGTGCCATCCCAGACATCCATTCACATTCATCACTGACTGTAAGCGTTACTTTATGATAAGAGGAATGCATAACAGTTAAAGTGAAAGAGAAAAAAAATGCAAGTGAATTAACCACAGGGAGAAAGGGTTATATACACTAGTGAATAAATCGTCATTAACTACTCCATTGCATAGTGGTTATAAACTCTCTCTTTTTTTAAAAAAAAATAAAAAATCATTGTGTATTCTGTGTATAGAAATTTGAACATGTGTTTCGTAGTCGACTTTGAAAATTCATTAGATGGCGGTTGGTTAATTAATAACCATTGTTTCAACGTAGTATGATTGGCGGTTGGGTTTGAACCGCCGTTGAAAATGTCATACGATGCCTCTATTGTTCACCTTTATATGCTTTCGATGGCACTTTTAAAGTTAAAACATGTGTCTGATGTGCACTAAAATAGAGAACGGCGGTGAACCACCTTCTAAACAGCCATACAAAAATATGCTCTAGAATCTACTATTTTAAGGAATTTTCGAGGGCACTTCCGGCTTTGGAAAATGTATTTGTAGTGCACTAAAGTAGACAATAACGGTTGAACCACTGTCTGAGAAATACTACAAAATATGCATTAAATTTACTATTTTAAGCCAATTCCGAGGCATTTTTTAAAGAAGTATGTCCGACTTCGGAAATGCACATTTCTTAAGACACTTACGAAGTCAGAACTGGTGTTTGAAGTGCACTAAAGTAAGAAATATTACAGTTTTATTATATTCCCCTCCTTCCAACCAACAACCATTTTTCTTTTCCTTCATACCCCCTTCCCCCTTCCCCCTTCCTTCCCCCTCCTCCTTCCCCAAATCTAACACTTCCTCCCCTTCCTCTTAAATTTGACTCTGAAACGACGACTTTAGATTTGAATAATATGTGGTGAAAAAGTTCATATTATCATATATGATTTCTTCTCCACATTTTTAATTTTGTTATCGGTAAACCCACCTAATTTTGATGTATGATATTGTTCAAGGTGGATTGATGATTGTTGTTTTAATGTTTGTTATTGTGGGTTTGATAATAGGTAAGTTTGATAGTATGTGAGTTTGATATGAGTGTAAGAGATGAGGATGATGGGGATTGTGTTGGGTTGAAGATGAATATTGATATGTGTTCATATAAATAATGGGTTGATGATATCGATCTTGGTTTTCTGTGTTAGACAGAACCAGAAAGTCCAATTTTTATTATTAATTTTCGAAGTCAGAATTGACCTCAGAAGTACTACACTGGCACCAGAACGACCACTCCCGTTGCACGGTGGTGCCAAACACAGTGGTTCGGAACCACCGTGCGATACCCAATCTCACCATCGTCGGTGTCTATATTATGCACTAGTGATTTTATTAAGAACAAAGTCCTTAAATGACCCCCAATTCTTTGAAACGTGCAAATAAAACCTCTATTTTTTTGAAAGTGAAAATATATTCCTGGTCTCATCTAAAAACTTGGTTAACAGTGGTCTTGGCCGATTTTATGTAAAAAACCAAAAGGTCCCTCGAGAAAATAATAAAAAATAAATTAAACGTGAAATATCATATTTACCCTCCAAAAACCCTAAATTCACACCTATCTCTTTCTCCATCAAATATCCTCTTCCGCCGCTTAGCTAACTAGAACCACCAGCTGCGATGCTCCAGTTTGACAAAGACCACCAATTTCTGCTGCCTCCTCAGCCACTTAAAGCCTCCACATCCAAACCCTAGTCTCCCTAAATCGATGTTTCATATCCGAATCCATTTCAATTGGAAATGGCGCCATCATTCGAGGACATTTCATCCGTATTTGTCGACTACAGAGTCTTCGACATAGTCGTTGAAGCTACTATGACGGGGCTGTCGCCTAACTCTGTCGATGCGGTAAAGATGTTGAGGTTGGAATGACCTATCCAATTCCACCATTAAAGGGAGAAAAAGAAGAGGAAAACTGGATGAAGAAGAAGTTTAGATGCCAAAATTGTAAGAATGATTGGGAAATTTTGCTATTTTTTTCAATAAGAATGGCTAATGTGGGTGGAGGCCGAATCTGGCAAGTGGGCTGAGACGGAGGTGGAGGCGGCGGAAGGTTTGGGGTGGTCATGGTGGTTGCAGAGTTGAGGTGGTGGAGTAAGAGGTGGCGGCAGCTGAATTTTAGGGTGGTGGTGGTGGCGTCGACGGATTTGAGATGGTGGTGGTGGTGGTTGCGGAGTTGGCGGCGGCTAGAAAAAGAATTCTAATCTAATTACAATTACAAGTAATACGAATATTACAATTCCTTAATACTTCTCCTCAACTTGTAGCATGGGGATCAGAAATGCGCAACTTGCCAAGCAAATAATGAAACTGATTTAGCCCAAGAGGCTTGGTAAATAAATTCGCAGGTTGATCAGTCGTGCGAATATGATGAGTAACAATAGTACCAGACTATACAAGATTACTGACGAAATGACAATCAACTTCTATATGCTTCGTACATTCATGGAACACCGGGTTTGCCGCAATATGGAGAGCAGATTAACTGTCACAAAACAGTCGCATAGGAGAAGATTGCACAACACCCAAGTTCCGGAGCAGGGACTTAAACCACAACAACTCACAACATGCAACAGTTGTAGCACGATACTCTGTATCAGTAGAAGAATGAGAAACTGTAGGTTGTTTCTTGGTCTCCCATGAAACTAGAGAATCACCAATAGCCACAAAATATCCAGATAATGATCGGCGCGTGATAGGACATGCAGCCCAATCGGAATCACAATAAGTGGTCAACTGTAATGAACTACGTGAAGAGAGAAACAAACCTTGACCAGGATGACTCTTCAGGTAGTGAAGAACACGTATCGCAGCTTGCCAGTGAGGAACACAAAGAGACTTCATAAACTGAGCAAGCGTATGAACAGAATAACTAAGCTCAGGACGTGTGATAGTGAGGTAAATGAGGAGACCCACCAATCGCTGGTACTGCTCAGGGTCATCATAAAGAGGTCCTTCAACCTTCGCAAGATCATGTTGTTGCTCCATAGGAAAGTCAGTCGGTTTAGAAGCAGACAAACCGGTGTCAGATAAAATATCCATGGCATATTTCCTTTGTGAAAGAAACATCCCATTCGGTCTTCTAGCAATCTCTATACCCAAAAAATACTTAAGTGTACCAAGGTCCTTCATATAAAAGCAAGTACTCAAGTATTTCTTGAATTCAGAGATGAGCGACGA
>JAULKM010000008.1:16987260-17014754 GCA_032355605.1 Rubia tinctorum
CATCACATACCTCTCATGAACCTTGAACAAAGCAACAAAAAATCAAAAACCCAGAATCCAACCCATAACAGAAGAAGGAAAGGTGGCACAACTTACAAGAAAGAGATAGGTGAGGGAGAGGAAATAGGCAAAGAGGGAGCAAAAGTAGAAAGTATTGAGCGCCCACAACACAAGGAACACAATGGCCACGTGATGCAACATCGAAACCTCCAACACACTTCCCATCTTCTTCTTCTTCTTCTAATCAACAAAACTGAAACCTGCTAGCAAAAACAATCCGACCCTTTTCCAAACATCCCACGAGGAGCCCTAAATCCTAATCACAAGTTCCTTCAGAGAGGAGAAATCTATGCAGCAGCTATATATTTGGCGGATTCTTGTGGATTGGGCTACAGCTGAGAATGGAAAGTTGGGGTTTTATTGAAGAAACGGGGTGGAGTCCATTTGGAGAGGAAGGAAGAAAAAGCGTGGATTGATGTCTGCGGGAACAATAACTGCTCTTCTCTTATTACAGGAGGATGCCAACCAGTTTTTACAGTTTCTTTACGTGGGCCCGTTACCCTGTGTGGATTTGGTGATGTGGGTCATGGACTTTCTAGTTACACTACCACGTGTCCTTCGAATTTTTATGGTAAGTATATTCCAGTTTTTAATTATTACTCTCCGTTACTCTATTTTTTTAATGATACACTTTCTATTTTTGGCAAGATTGATTCGATTTTATCCATTCATTCTATTTTTACATCTACATTCAATTTCACCCACTCATTTTCTTCATTTAAATTCAATCACATATACTTATGGAATCACAAATAGAGAAACGAGGAAGTAATTAAGTAATAAATAAATAAACCAAATTGTACTACCATACTTCTTCAACCCACTCCTTCTCAGTCAAATTTCAACATCTATAGGTTAGAATATTATATAATATGAGATATGATTAGAATTGTAAGAATTTGTTTCTTATATAATATTAATTTAAATCATTTTACTGCATTCAATATTCGTATCAATTACAGATTATTAGTTAATTATTTCAAATTAAATAGAGTTAATTTTAATTTTTATATCATTTTAATATATGCGTAAAACATTATTGATGTGGTTGTTCAGTCTAAATTAAGGTACTTGTCCAGCTCAGGACAAACGGGTATAGTAACATTTGGATCATGCAGTCAAAAATTCGGATGAAGTCACATGTTATATTTTTCATTAAAACCGTAATAAATTTAGTATAGTTTATTACTATTAGTAATTAAATTTAACATACTCCTTCTGTTTTTCTATGTTTGGTACACTTACCATTTTAGTATGTTTTTCTAAGATTGTCACATTTCCTTTTATGGCAAAAAGTACACCATTCTCACTCACTCAGTAAACTTTTTACTCTCCTCATTCAATTTCATCCACACATTTCAACTTGCAAAAAAAATAACACATAAACCTATGGTGTCAAACATAGAAAAACGGAGGGAGTAATATAATTTAATACTTATTAATGACTAATTAAACTAAAAAATTGAATTGATTGCAATTAAGTTGGGGAAATAAACAGGACTTGGTGTAAAAAGTTCATTCCCGCTACCCAGCTCAACAAATCCACCGCCTTCTTCCACCAGAAAAAATACACCGCCTCTCTTCCCTCACCAAATACATTCCTCTCGTTTATTGGATACACATGACACATTATTTTTTGGTTGTTTTTTAAATTTGGCATATTTTACTTTTATGGTAAGATTATTTTAATTTTATCCATCTATTCTATTCTACTTTATTTTATTTTTCTTCTAAATTCAATTACATCCACTTATTTTATTCACCTAAATCCAAACAATTAAGATTATACTGTAATGGAGTTAGTAAATTAAAGGAAGGGTTCTTTAAGGAAAAAGAAAAGGTGATGATCATGATTCAAAAGAGACAAATTAGGCAAATGGTGCAGGTGGAATCACACGCACAAGACACTCCTTCCACATGGACACAAACGCTCGTCCGACGCGAGACGTCGGTTAGACAGACAAACTATTTTGACTAGGCTTATCCGCAAATTAATCGCATTCAGACCTAAGTACATGTGATAAAACATCAATAATATGAATGTGGCAAGATAACATCCCTTGTAAATCTTTTCTAGTAATAGAGATAATAAAGAAAGATATAATAATAAGTAAAGGGTATCCAGTGGTATGAGTATATATAAGTGTCGTTACTATAATATAGAACATATTCGAATGAAAAGGAGAAACAATAATACTCCCTCCATTTCTCCATAAGTGGCACTATAGGTTTAGCTGCTTGGATTTGGGTGGAGAAAATGAGTGGATGAAATTGAATATAGAAGGTAAAAAGTAGAATGAGTGGATGAAAATGAAGTAATATTACCAAAAATGGAAAGTGTGTCAATATAAAAGAAACAACTCAAAAAGGAAAGTGTGCCAATAATAGAGAAACGAAAGGGAGTATAATTGTCTTTGAATTGTCTTTTATTATCTCCACTCATTTAATCTCAATTTCGTATTCAGTATACTTCTACATAGTTTTATATATGTAGCATTTTATGACATGTTATCAGTATGAGACTCTGCCCTAAGAGTGATTAATCATTTTTTTATGAATTGGTTTTGAGTATGTACTAGAATATGGCAAATTGAGGAATTTTCATTTGAAAGAGCTCAATTTCATTTTAAATATTTTATTATTATTACTATAGATAATCTTGTAAAACTAGAATTCACTGAACTTGATGTCATCGGAAAAAATTACTTATTATGGGAACTAGATGCTAAAATAGATTTAGCGGCGAATGACCTTGGAAATGCTATCAAAGAAGGCAACAAAGTAGCGGACCAAGAAAAGGCGGAAGCTATGATCTTTCTCTGTCACCATTTTGATGAAAGACTCAAAATAGATGTGTCCTTTGGACGAGTTTAAATGAAAGATATGATGACCAGAAAACAGTAATCAATTCAAAAACTTATTGTGATTGGATGCATTTACGCTTTAAGGATTTTAAATTTGTGAGTGAGTATAGTTCTTCCAACTTTAAGATCATTTCACATCTAAATATGTGTGGTGAACAAGTGACTAGAGATTTATTGGAGAAAATGTTTTCACCTTTCACGCTTTAAATATGCTAGTGCAACAGCAATACCGTGAAAAAGGTTGCAGTGCTGCTCCATTTTCGAAGTAAATGTGATCGCAGCAAATCCAAACAATTAAATCGGGATATTTAATTGTTGCTTTGGTTTTCCTGAGAAGAATTTGATTTTTTTGGCGCTCTAAAAAGCAACTTAGTGAGTCGAAATTCTCAAATGAAGCTGAATAATCAAATTCATCATGATCTTAGCAAACATATTGACGTAGCCTACAATTTTGTTCATAAAATGATTGCACATGAAGATTTGTGTTAGACAAATTCCTCCACCATTATATGTTGTTGATAAGTCTTTTTGTAAAAATTATTCTATTCTATTATACTTTCTAAGATTTTACGGGATATAATAATGAATAGATAGGAATCACATTTGCAAAACAGTTCATATATAAAAAGATATCAGAGCTACCATTTCAGCAAACTTGTATAATCGTCATTGCACAATTTAGTAAATTTTCCATTATCAATGGCATACGTGGAGTTGTCTTGGTGGTGGTTTTGTAGGTACCCATATCGGTAGTTTCGGTTGAAATGTCAAATATATGTGTTGGATTCTTTCAGTTTGCCGACGCTTTTCCCTCTTTCAATCATCCCCCATTTCATTTTTTCTTTTTTCTTTTGTCTGGGGAAAATAGCAGCTAAGGTCAAATGGAAAAATGGCCAACTTCGAGTCAATTTGTGTTTTTCCTGGAATCCTTTTTTTCACCCAAACTTATTGACCACCTCTTCTTACTCGTTATTTGACATTTGACAATTTTCATCCTTTTCGAATGGGAGGAAGAAAGAATGCAAAGTGCAAAACTTTTTTTTTGAAAATAAGTGCAACACTAACCATGTACATTATTATTGCCTTCTTCCCGATTTATATGGCCCAAGTCTCACCATTAACCACTATTTTTCGCAAAGCTTATAAGCTACTTTGTTTATAACTAAAACATGTTTTAGTGTTCAGCAAAGTGTTAAAAAATAATTAATTTTGAAAGCAGAAGTTGGTCTCCCTTACTTTTAAAACAAGTCAGCTTATCTTATAATCACAACTCTATCAAACAGAGCCTAAGTTGGTTCAATTTTACCTTTTAAAGAAACTAATTAGTTCGTATGTTAATTCATGAGATCAGGCTAAAGTTTTAATCAATTATTGTCAATAACCCCATCAAGAAATTAAGAACATAAATCCAATAGCTCAAATAAGGTGTCCAAATAAGAACATTCAGGCCCAGATCGATAAATTATTCATACTAGAGAGGTTATATCCACTAATAAGTTGTGAAGAGTTTAACCATAAATAATTTCTTACCAGCCCATCAAATTGGTGGAAGGTTCATTAAATTGTAATTATTGTTGAACATTTTTCAACATTTCTAAATGATTTTATTTTTTGATCCTTTTGAGAAAAGTGTATTTTTAACCCTATGTTTTTGTTCGAAAGTGCATATATAACCTTGGAAAATTTGAAAGTGCAAATCTAACATTGGACTTTGTTGACCAAATTGGCTGGAAATTGGTGAAATGACATTTATACCCTTGAGTTAAAATTTTGGAAAAAAATGAAATGATCATTATATCCTCCCATCTTTAGTCTTTCCCAACACCCTCTCATTTCTCTCGTCTTCCACTCTCATTTCTCACTTCCTCAACAATTGAGGTTTTCGCGGCTTCCCCAACACCCTCAATTCGCGCATGGTGTCAGCTAGGTCTCGGGAGGTGATGAAGATTATTGGCGGGGTGGTGGAGATTGGCAGTAGGGTGGTGGAGCTTGGGCGGAGATTGATGGACGATTGGTGATATAGCCCCCAAAAAAGTGTGGGTTGACCCGGTCGAGCGACACCATGGTAAGATTGCAAGTGAGTGGAGTTGGTGACATGATCAGACAGAGCAGAACCGGGAAAAGGTGGCATCAGAAGAGGCATTGAGCTGGTCGACGTCGACATGAGGACATCAACGGGAAGCCGGTGTCTAGTACGTTTGTTGAAACCCTTCGCCAATGCTGAAACCGTTGGCTATGGCTAAGCTGAAACAAGGATGGGCGGGTTTTTTGTGGTTCTGGGCAGCAAAATGGCGAGGCGGAGAAATGGCGGAGCGGAGGAGGCAGGCAGCGGTGGTGGCCTGTGGGCGGCACAGTGGCGGAAGGTGAAGAAGTCATTTGGGGGTACAATAGTTGTCAAAAATTCCTTTTTTAAACCGAAAGGTATTTATGTCTTTTTATGTTTGGTCAACAGCTAACTTCATTGAGTCATCGTCGAAATTGAGCAAAGTAGGTATAATTGCACAAATTTACAAAACCCTTATGGTTAATTTTGCACATTCAGATTTTACAAGGTCATATCTACACTTTCAAAATTTAATACTCCCTTCGTCTCTCCATTAATGACATGTTTAATTTTTCATGGTATTCAATGAGCATGTTTGACCATCAATATCTCTAGCTACATTTAACAATTCCTCATAAACAATTGATATTTAGAAAATAGATGTTAAAATGAATCTAACAATACCTCACATGATATTTTTACACAAAATATAAGTACATGTAAGGAAATCCTAAATGCATGTAATTTTAATGAAGGGTTTACTATATTATCCTTAATTAGTTTTAATCTCAATCAAATTTTTATTATTTAACTTCAGTTCTCATCAACCATTCTTATTCAAGATCAATCTACAACAATAACATATGGGCCTGATGGCCCAGTCACCAGGAAAGGACCCAAGGATGCAACATCAGGTAAGCAGACTTGTTTGGTGAGCTTGATGGGACGGATCCAGTCCCTTCAGTCACCAAACCACCATAAAACGAGGAGAATAATTGAAAGAAAAGGTAAGATTTCTATCAGACTACTATTCAACTTGAGACGTTCCTACATGGAAACAATAGCTAACTGGAGCGTCGGAGCATGCACAGTCCTGCGCCTGCCTGCCTAACCTCTTTCTGCCTGTCTTGTAGGTTCAGGTGCATATTGGGCTGAAGTGGATCATTCATAAGCATATGACAAATATTGACATTAACATTGGTGCTATCCGTGGGGATCGCTTCATCTTTTAGCATCCACACAACTTGGAGAAAATGGAGGCACTAATGCCGGGAAGCATATACAACCAAGTGGTAGCGGGAGACGCGACACACAAGGAAGACGGTGAATTTGATGAGATGGTGGATGATGTTGCTAGAGAATTTTATGATAAATTTGAGGCCCTAGAAGCGTTGATCAATGACAAGAAGGTGACATTTTATGATGGGTCCAAACATTTTGTTTCAAACGCTACCTTAAGGATAATGAATTTGAAGGAGAAATATGGGTGGATCGAAAAAAGGATGACTGAGGCACTTGAATTGCTAAGAGAATTGTTTCCAGATGGTAATCTTATACTCGATATATCGTATGTCGTGAAATGGATGTTCTGTCCAATGGGATTGGAATTGAAATAAATTCATGCTTGTCTGAATAATTTGATGTTGTACAGAGGGAAGGAGGACGCGGATAGAGAAAATTTTCATGCATGTGGTGAGTATGGATACAAGTTGAAGCAAGGAGAAGTTGTTGTGTGTTCGAAAGTTGGTTTCATCTCGAAGAAGAAGACCCCTACTAAAGTTTTATGGTATCTTCCGGTTATTCCACATTTGAAGAAGTTGTTTGCTTGCAAAGAGGATGCTAAGTTATTGCGCTGGTATGCAGATAAATTAGACCTAGGGATGATGTGATCAGTCATACGTCGGACGCTGAGACGTGGAAGAAGCTTGATGCCGACATATGAGGTTTGGCCTATCGACTGATGGAATGATTGACAGTGAAACAAAAGTATGTGTTGTTATCGATGATGATTTTGGGCCCAAAGCAACCTGGTAATGATATAGAATTTTATCTTTTTCCCCTTATAGATTATTTGGTGACGTTTTTAAGGATGGGGTCTGTACTTATGATGGTCTTGCGGAAGAGTATTTAATGTTGAAGGCTCATTTGTTCTGCACTATAAATAAGTTTCCTGCTTACGAAAATTTATTCGGATATTCAGTGAAGGGGCACTACGCGTGTCCCGTGTGTGAAAGGGAAACCTCATTTTGTCAACTAAAGCACAATTGTAAAACTGTTAACCAAGGGCATATACGGTTTCTTCCTCAGAAGTACCCGTGGTGTTCTGTGAAGAAGTGGTTCAATAAGGAGATCGAGTTACGTCCACCACCCTTACCATTAACGGGTGATCAAGTTTTTGAAAGAGTTAAGGAACTACAAAATAATTTGGGAAGGGGAAGCAAAAAATCTACCGTCGAAGGAAGTTGGAAGAAATGCTCTATTTTTTCCAACTACCCTATTGGAAGGATTTGGATGTCAAACATTGTCTTTACGTGATGAACATTGAGAAAAAATAATGCAATTCATTGGTTGGTACACTGTTAAATACCCCTAGGAAAACAAAAGATGGGTTGAAGGCGCGACTTAACATGGTTGAGATGGGTATTAAAGAGAGTATGGGTCTTGTTACTGATGATGATAAGTGTTATCTCCCACCTGCATGTTTCTCCAATTCTAATGCAGAGAAGAAATCGTTTTGCGAGACCCTGAGTTGTTTGAAAGTGCTAGAGGCTTATTTATCTAACATAAGTTCATGTGTATCAGTGAAGGAGTTAAAGTTGGTTGGTCTTGACTGTCACAATTTGATGCATGAGTTGAATTCCATTGCGATATGGTCATCTCTCCCTTCCCATGTAAGATTGTGCACTACAAATCTTTGTTTGTTCTTTAAGTCTATTTCTTCCAAACAGATTACTGTTGCAAAGCTTGACTAGTTGCAAACCATGATTGTTGAAGTACTATACCGAATGGAGATGTACTTCCCGCCCTCATTTTTTAACATTATGGTCCATTTGATTATTCATTTGGTCTGGGAGATCAAGCTATGTGGTCCCGTATATTTGAGATGGATGTATCCTTTTGAACGGTATATTAAAATTTTCAAACATTTCGTGAAGAACAAATATAGGCATGATGCAAGTATTGTGCAGCGACATGTGACAGAGGAGGTAATTGAGTTATAATCCGAATATTTGAAGGAGGTCGATTCGGTGAGGCTTCCAAATTTTAGACACAAAGGGCAATTGGATTGACAAGGGGTTCGACTGGGTAAGCTGCTCAGCCCTAGTGCAGAGGATATATGTGCTGCCCATTTGTATGCACTTCGGAACCACGATGGCATTTTTTCATATGTCGAGATTCACATGAATGAGATATGCGGGGTGCATCTTACATTCAATGAAGCTTGGTTTCTGCAACAACACAATTGAACATTTGCATTGTGGCTTCGTGATCACGTTGGGAGTGGTAGACACCCTGAAATAGTTAGGTGGCTGGCTCATAGACCTCTTGGTACTGTCCTTTCATATGGAGGGTACAACATCCATGGTTTTATGTTTTCCACAAAATTAGTGGATGATAAGGGTGTTTCCCAAAACAGTGGAGTTTCTCTTGTTTCAGAGGCACTGCATGTTGGTAGGTCAGGAGACAACAATTCAATTTATGCACATACGTGTTACTTCAGATCCATAGTTGAAATATTGGAGCTTGATTATGTGACAATTCGAGTTCCCGTACTTAAGTGTAAATGTGTGGATGGTAACAATGGTCAAAGAACAGAGAACTTGGGATTCACTTTATTTTACCAGATTTGGTTAGCTTGGACAGAAGACCCATTCATTATGACGGTGCAAGCTCATCAAGTGTTCAATGTGAAAGACCCGGTTGACCCTAAGTGGGATATTGTAGTTGAGGGTAAAAGGGATTTTTTTGGTGAAGATAATTTTGAAGATTTTATCAGTTTTAGACTAAATGTTTCTAGCAGTTCAATTGACAATGATTTAATGCTTGAAGAAGATGAAGCGAGCTTGCGGGTGCATTTTGGACGATCGTATCATGATGAGGTAATAAGGGTATATGCTCAAGGGAAGATGACCAAATGGAGAAGAAAAGTCAAGAATAAGTTTCCCAAAAAGAAGAAGAAATCTTGGACATGATGATAGTAGTAAATAAAAGAGTTTTGAGAAAATAACCATTCACTAGTGGAGAAAGGCCTATTAAAGGTGGTTATATCGGACCAGAAAAGACACTTTTGAAGTGTCTTTTCTGGTAGTGCCTTTGATCGATTTCGATCAAAGGCGGTTCCGTAAACCTCATTTTATTGGGTCTGAAATAGGTTCCAAATTCGAAACCTATTCATGTCCTTCTAAAAAAGGCAGACAAAAACCTGAGATTTCCAATAACTCTTAGATTTTTGCAACAACATACAACAAACATTACGATCTGTGTTTATTAAAACAATCAATAACAACATCAAAATTGTGATTGCTGATATAAAAAAATAACAAACACTAAAAAAATCTGGACTTTAAGAATCTCGACTATGGTTTTTTTAAAATAATTGAACTTTAACCCTTCTACTAGACCCGACGATGGTGGAGGTAATGCCGCAGATGGACTTCGCAGTGGTGGAGGCGACGCATCGTAGGGACATCCCGGCAAAGGGATCTTCACGGCAAAGGGGAATCGGCAGTGGAGAGTCGTGGCGGTGGAGATGAGGCTTCTCGGCGGATGGGCTTCTCGACGGAGGAGAAGGAGCAGCAACGGAGGGGCTTCTTGGTGGAGGAAAAAGAGCGGCGGCGGGAGAGCAGAGGAATAGAGGAGGGAGATTAGTGGTGGAAGCGGGAGAGCGGCGACGGTGGAGGGTGGGGGGTGGAGAGAAAATATGAAGTGAGGCGGAGGCTTGCTTTTAGAGAAACAAACAAATAAAGGGAGAAGATAATAGAACGGAGGCGGAGGCTTGTGTTTCATTTTGCCTTAGGAAAAAAATGAAACCCTCGTTAGCAATATATACTTGGGCCCAAAAACCCAATAAAGTCACCGAACCTCCCTTTAGTTTTTTCTTTAGGAACCGCCTTTGATTGCTGCCTTTACTGAAAGGTCTTCCACTAGTGATTAGATGGGAGTTGGTTCCGAGTTCGGAACTAGTTCGGGACAAGTGGTCAGTAGTGCTTGAATCCCTTCTTTTTTTCTTTACTTTGCAATTCTATATCATAAACCATTTTAGGGTCATATAATTCACTCTTTCGACTTCACATATTTTAAAAATGCAAAAAAAAATCTACTAAATAAGATAACAATAGACTTTGCACAAATTAACCCTAACATTGTAGAAATTTAATAATCATAAAATTTTCAATTAGTCTAGTACAATCACAAACCAGAAAAAACAACAAAGTTCCAATCATCTCCTAATCAAGGCCTAACACTTGTCACAGAGAAGATCATCGTTTGAGGTGGGGGGTCTTTGACTCTTTGAAGGCTCTCTGGTATGCACGTTTCTTCTTTTCTAGCTTCCATATATGCTCCCTCAGTTGGCCAACTTCGTCACGAACCCATTTGTAGCAATTCTTCATGCTCTTGATAAATTTTGAGCCAAACTCCACTGGAATTAAATTGTACAAACCATAAATTAATAAACAAAACAAAACTTTACCACAAATATATCTTTTAAAAAATAAAAGTACCTTCTTCATCCCTTGCTCTCTTATGAGGCTTGGCCGCATCAAATGTTCGGTGACACAACGTGTTCTCATGTAGTATCCACTCTTCTTCACAAAGTACTATTAGTCAAAGTACTTGCATGCTTTTCCCTCTCCATGAAAATCCAACCCATCCACACCTCGCAAAATCAACGTAATCAAGTTGCCATAAGACATATTCTTGATTACTCTCTTTGACGTTTCTGCCAACATATTGTGCTTAAAAATGGCGGCCTCGGGATTAATTTTGGCCTCATAAACCACATAGTAAAATATCATAAGAGTCGATTAATTGGGCTCGATGATGTGACCGGGAGTGGGTACTATGGACCGAGCTATGATCTCATACCCATTACGTTGGTCAATCATGAGGTTATTCAGACAAAAGGATTCTGGTCCACCTAGATCATGAGGATTGCGTTGAAAGTATTTCACACAACATGAAATTGGGTCAGTACTAGGATATTCATCATTAAGGGGTCATCCCCCCCCCCCCCCTCTATGATAAATGTCATATAAATGCCCATACTCCACTTGGGGATGAACACATTCTAGTCCCTTATAGAGGCAATCAATTATTATTTTTGATAATCCACATGTTTATCTCAACATTAAAACCGTTCACCCTAGTCCAATAACTACCAGAGCCATCTACCTCATGCAAATTGGCATAAAATTGGCATACCTCATCGAAGTACGAGGGTTCGTTTAAAGTGAGAAGTTTAAGAATGTCTTAACCTTCAAATTTGAGAATGGGGTCGGTTAACCCTATGCTACGATACACATTCATATCTATTATGTAACTATCCAACAATTTTACGGTGTCCCTTAAAGTATTGAACCTAGTTTAGGGTTTTGAGAGAAACAAACCTTGCTTCGTAGCCCGAGTTCCTTGGTCAACTTTCTCTCGTCAATTTTGATTGATGCCCTCGAATCGTTGCATTTGGGATTTGAAGATGACATCAGTCTTGTTTACCACGAGAGTGAGAATTTGAGGTTGGGTGAGGCTTGGAGTTCCACAATCAGAATGAATTTAGGGTTTTTAGACTGAATTCGATTTGGCATTTTTTTTATAGATTCTCTGCCATTCCGAGTTTGAAACTCACTCGTACTTAGTATCATAAAGAGCTTAAATATAGTTCCTAACTTGGAAGTATATTCAGACGCAATTATAAAATCTGCCGAGTATTCATTATGAGTTCGGAATCAAAATTCGTGCTTTTAAGGAAAATAATCAAATAAATGAATTCCAAATGTCGTTTGGTCAGGTCCTGAAAATACATCAGAGGTCCCGAGATTATAAAGACAACTTTGCGGCTTCTTTTTTGGAAAAGAAACAGTTATGAATCCGTAGAGGATAATTTCGTTGTTTTGTATTGAGGACACAAAATGTTACGAGCTCATAACTGTAAATAAAAAAATCAATTAAAAAAATACATTCCTAATGAGGACCAAGTTAAGTCCTGAAAGTACAACTGAGCTCGTAAAAAATAAAATTGGATTTTCCAATTCATGCAAGGTAACCTTCCGAGCTCGTAACCAATTTAGATATGAATTAAATAACAAACAATTTAAAAATATTCTTGGGTTATACATACCAGGTTCAGTCCAGAAATAACATCAGAGCTCGGAACCTTAGTTCCGAGCTCGTAACGTGCCAACTTCAGACTACTTGGTTAACTCATCAAATAAATGGTTACGAGTTCTGAACTTATTCGGGACATATAATTATAAAGTACTGAAAGAGCTCCTCTGTCGGAACTTCTTCGTTAACTATGGTTATCTCATGACAAACAACCATTTAGATTGAATTAATGTCTGGACTTTTCATGCCAATCATGCAACCAAATGGGTGAGATTTGAAGTTTTAAAATTGACAACATCTTAGAAATTACTAATCGTGGTGATATAACAAAATGGGAAATAGTTGTCCAAAACACAACATATTTCATGTTCTACTTGTTACTTCCAAAAAAACACAAATATTGTTCAAAAATCTCCAAACCCTCATCATAATATCATCTAGATATTGTCTCTTGGGATCTTCGACAAACATTTCTTCAATTTTGGAGTCGGTCTTCTCAGGCTCCGCAACTCCATCCTTACCTTCTTCAGCCTCGGTCTCATTATCCTCCGAATATTCGGGCTTAAAGTTTGGCATACTCTCATCATCACTACACACAATGTGGAGTCAAGTGGATTCGTTGAAATTTTTGTGCCTAGATTTGACTGCTGCTAACTCTGCATTAGCAGTGCTAAATTCACTTCAAAGGAACGAGATGTACCGTTTGGAGGTGGTCATCCATGAACCTTGGCTACCTACAAAAAATAACCACAAGTTATGAAATGCAGATTATGGAAAGTAAAAAAACTAAAAATCTTCTTATAATTGAAACACATTCACTACTCACGGGATGAAGATACCTACCTCTACGCTACCAATTGCGGCGTTCCTCCCTCTCTTTGTTTCCCTAGCGAATGCCCCGAGTATTGTGTGCTATACATATCTATTGACTCCATCCAAGATCAAATGTTTATGATCGTACCAAGCCCCATCATAGTACTCTAAACGCAAAGGGTTATCCACAAGAAAACCTTCCACTTCTTGATCAACGTCATGATTAACCCACCATACAGAAGATATTTTTCTTACTCGCTGAGGCCTTCAACATATACATTAAAATTGTATATCCTGGGTTAAGCTTTACACCCTCTATCATGTAGTAGAATATCATGATGTTCCCAATTGTAGGTTTGCATGCATGGCCACCCAACTGTAGGACATTTTGACAAATCCACTAATAGACTAACCTATCCTCAACAGACAATGCCCTCAAATCATAGCTCTCAGCCTACCCTGGTGCCGAACCTGACCTAAATACTTGTTATCCATAACAATCGGGCACAACAGGTTACCTTCATACCCCCGGGCCAATTCTGTTCATGGAAAATTTCAATGGGTTCATCATCAGCAACATGCCTCAATTTACTAGGGTTATGTGTACGTACAACCTAGTGCATCATTAATAGAGTACTTAGTGACGGATATTGTGACATCATATACCATTGTTTGCTCTTTATTGTTATTACCCTGTCCTAAATTAGCATTAAATTGTAGGGCTTCATCGTAGTGTACATGCTCATCTAACAATAGAAACTTATCAAAAATCCGAGAGCTCAAATTTCTTAATCAAATTTCCTAGGGCTAGTGGCTCAACATCCATTGCCCGAATAACCTTGGGATTCATGCATTTTCTATGATGGAAGTCGACATAACTTTGTTCGACACTTCCATTCAAGAATCTTATTAATGCTTCAATCTCTCAGAGTGGTCGATGACTTTGAGCCGATGCATTGCTCGCTCCACCTCCGGCTTTAGCGACGCCATACCTAGGACCCCTTAGCATATTGATTGTGGAGTGGATTGAATTGAGGATGCGAGTTCAGAATTTGGGAAAATGGATTTGGGGAATTAGGGTTCTTGATGGGTTATAAAAACTCGCCTGATTTATATGTATATATATTAAGAATAGGTTCCGAGCTTGGAATCTATTATGTTCTATTTATCAAAGATACGATAAAGTTTCTTTATCGGAACTTGTTAGCCGATAGTGATTCCGAATTCAAAACTCTGGTACGAGCTTTAGAAGAAACCGAGCATAAAAGGTGGTTTTCAAATGATTAATTAATACCCATTTGTTTTGAGCACGAATTTCCTCCCATTTTCTCCCCCAAAAACCCTTCCCAAACCTTCTTCCACAAAATTCTTCAAAAATCTCTCTTAAATTCTCACTTGCTATGCTATACCACCCAAAACCCTAGATTTCATCATCTACATAACATATTCTTTGAAGAATCAACACCAAAGAGCTTGAGTTTTGCTTAGGGGTTTTACATGTTGAACAATATGGTCTACTTAGATCATTTCAACATCTAATCCTCATCTATTATTCAAAAGGTAAATATTAAAGTGTTTTGTTGTTGTGGGGGGGGGGGGGTTCAATTCCATTGTTTTATTTGAGTGTTGTTGTTATGGTGTATGTAGTTGGTGTGTGATATTATGATCCTTTTATGTTATTTGTTTGTATGAAATGTCATCTATTGTGTTCTAGTAATTTGCAAGTTAAATATAATGATTGTCCATAGGTAGATTAATGTCACGGAAAAGGACTTGAGAAGAACCATCAAGTACACACAAACGAATATCTGATACATTAGGCAATGAAGATGATAAAGAAGAGGGGCCGGAAGGAGCTCGTGATTGCTGGAACATAGTGTATGACTTTAGAATGTAGAATTTCTAGGAAGTAATCAACTTTGTTAACATTCAACCAGTGGGGAAAATATTTATACAATGAGCGTTCTAAGTGGTTGAGTTGGATAGGGAAAATTGGTAGGTCAAGGGTATGCATCAAGTACGATAATTGACACGAGGTCCCTAAAGAATACAAAGACGTCCTTTGGATGGAGTGCAAGGTACCTACTAGCATTTCTAAATTTAATTATGCTTCTACCATTTTCAAGTTCATATAAACTTTTATTTAATTGAAGTAGATGCATTTGATCCTGGAACAAAATTTTTATAGAGGTTGTTTGAGATCGATTGTCCGGATTTGGATAATTTGAAGAAGAAATCAATAGCCGTGATGTCAAAGAGTTGAAGAGAACTCAAGTACACCTTGTCTAAAGATTACATATTCTCTAGTACAAAGGGTGATTGTCCATGGTTGACTTACACACATATTCAACTGGAAAATTGGGAAATTCATAAGAGAAGAACCTTGGATAATGAGAAAAATGTAAGTAATTCAAAATATTTTTTATCCGTCCCTTAATATTACATTCCTTTAGTTTTTACATGCTTGTGGAATTTTAACATAGGGTACAAGGGAAAAAACGAAGTAATGCATTGAAAAACAAAACACCCCATCGAAGAGCCAAGGTGGATATGGATTGAAAGCAATGGCGGAACTAGGGGGCGAGCTGGTGCGGACGCCCCCCCCAAACCTCCGGTGACTAGGGTAATATACCCCTCCCGCCCCTCCTAGCCCAGCCCCGCCCAGCCCCCGCCCAGCCCAGCCATGCTCAACCCCGCCCCTCCTCAAATATCTTTTTAGTTCCGCCACTGATTGAAAGGGATGTTCAAATTTCCATCGAGGGGGGATGACCGAGGATGAGGTGAGGTCTTCGTTCACATCAATCAATGTGGATGAGGTTGATAAGTGTGATCTCTTCTTGAAGAGCCGGCAAAACAAAAAGGGTGGATACGATAAAGCTCTGGTAATTAAAGTTGCGGAATGAGTGGTGTATTTATTACTTCTAATTTTAATTTTTTTTTAATTTAATTATTTTTCATGGAAATATAATTTTTTCTTAGGTGAAGTTAAAGTTGGAGGGTCAATTAATTCCATCAATAAGCACGACATCGTTCGTGAGGCTACAAGTAAACCTGACCACCAGGGTCATGCCTGCGGAGTGAAATCTTATTTGTCACAAAGAAAGGAATTTGGGATAGTACGATCCTATGATCGGGCTAAACCTTTGAGAGTTCACGTGTTGCAAAAGGAAGCCCCCGTTAGAGACAAGCAGGTAGAACAGCAAGAAGTATTGATTCAAAAGTTGATAGAGCACACAGGGCTCCCGCTACATAAGAATTTGGATGATTTGACACTTGGTTGGACACAACCATCTAGAGGTTCTTGACGCTCACTGGGAGAAGTTGCGATGAACCAAAAACCCATTCTTGATCCCCCAACAAATGAAGACAATAACATTTCTAAAGTCATCGTGTCATCCGAGAACAAGGTTTGTTGATTTAAATTATTGCATTGACAAGTATTTGGATGCAGATTTATTTTACATATATACGTTCTCCCTCATAATCTAGATATTGCATTTGTGTGAGCTATACATTGATCAAAGTGAAAAGGGTAGGCCATTACACGTTGCCGAGGAAATTCTACATGAGTCGATGTGACATCATCATTCCATTCCAATTGATGATGGAATTTGTAGAGTTTCAATGGAGAACCCTAAGGTTATCAGAGTCCTATTACCAATTCCGGATGGCCACTACAAGCGAGTGGGATCCGCTCGGGGAATGTTTCTTCTATGGTCTCGTCGCCTCATTTATGCAGACCAGCGTAAAGATGGCCATATGAAGGAGACACCAATTACAACATATAAACTGATCGTTAAAGCGGAAAATAATACAAAACCCCTTATCACACAGGTAAAGGTTACTAACAAGTCGTCGCATTTTGTCAGGGTCTTGTATGATTTCATGTACAAACACCAACGAAACTCAACATACTTATTCTCGGGAAATGATTGCGTATTCAATCAAAAGAAAGAAATCATCGGATCATGGACTGAATTTGAAGACTTATGGAGATGTGACCAAGTGAGTCAAACGATAATGCCCTTATACTTATTGTAAGTCATATAGGATTTTGCTTTGTTCAATATTTTAATAATTCCTGATCATTTTCTCATTGATATATAATTTCATTTGGAAAGGTACATGTATTATTTTTCTAACCAAAAGGACAAGGGTTGGATAGGTTATTTGTGCCCGGTATTAACTCAAGAAATTGGGCAAACTTTTCAAGGGAGGGTCGACTACATCCGTAAAAGTTTAGGACGTACATATAAAAAATATATTGTTTTCATCATATATTGAAAGGTAATGGATACACACTCATGTCATTTAAGCTAATACATTAATGAATTAATTTTTATATATGTTATAGAGACTATTGAAGATTAATATTTATTGTCTCCTAGAAGAAGTGCATCTACTGGATTGATCCTATTCATTTCCAACCGTTCGAGTTGTTTGTTAAAATTTTGGGTGACTCTATCAATGGTCCCGAGAATATTGGTAATGAGGGTTTGGACCTAGTACGAATCAAGGAGTGATTCTATTTTCATGTCGCAAAATACTATTTATTCACCACTTATTATAATTGATTGTTACTGATTTAATTTTTTTTGTTAGTACAAGAAACAAGAAAATACATGGTAATGCAGCTATTACGTAATTCTATATGCAGTGGAATGTATCCAACATGTGCATGAGGATTACCTAGAAATCGACGAAGTGAGTATTAAGATGATTCTTTCCAAAATTTTGTAATCAACGTAGGACGTTGTTCCATTTCTAATATTGTTAATATTTTTGTTTCTGATTTTTCAAATGGTGCTCAAGCCGTATTCACAAGATGATATCGACAGTGTAAGAAATTGCTTGGATAGGTAACTTGTGTACTCTCTTTCCTCTTCAATTGGGAATCCAAATGTGGTATTATGAGAAACTAGTATATGATGACATAGTTGTGTGATATAGATTTTTGGTGAATTCTATTCCAATCTACAGATTGTTCCTTTCCCAGTATAATCTATAGATTTTTTTATAAATAGTGTCATCTTTTCTTATATTTTGTACAAGCTGGATCGGTTTTATGAGGTTTTTTAGAAGCCAACTTTTAATGGAAGAAGCTGATTTTACCATATTGTCCGATCATATCCCGAGTACGGAACTCAATTCTAACCATATAACAAAAATTAACATTGACACGATTATGAGTTACTCCATCGGAACTTTGCTTGCTGAAACAATTTCCGAACTCGGAACTTGTATAACAAAATTACAATTCCTAGCCACAATTTCCCATGCATGTCTGGACATGACGCCCAATCGAGGAACATATTATAAAGGCCAGAATGACGTTTCAAGTCAGGAACTTATACAACATTCCGAGCTCGCAACAGAATATACACTCCGAGTATCTTAGTAATAGTTCCGCACTCGGAACAGCATAGGGAGTCCAAGACTCGGATAATAAGTTCCGCACTCTGAACAACATAGGGAGTCCGAGTCAAGGATCAGAATTTTTGAACTCGGAACTAATTAAAGGCTGCTCTAAAACATGGGCTTTGGCGGTTCGTAACCACCTTTCATGGTGGCCTTTCAAAGCGGTTCAAGGAAGCTCCTTTGATCGCAAAGGATCAAAGGCATGACCAGAAAAGTCACTCCCAAAGTTACTTCTTTAGTTCGAAAGAACCACCTTTAATCGGCCTGTTTTCCACTAGTGAGAGCATCTCCAATGCAAAGAGCGTCATCCGCAAAAATCACTTAGCGAATTATTATAGGGCTTCACTGTGACATAGATAGAATAATGTTGATAACACAAATGGTTAACATTTTTGTCTCCAATTCATATGTCGTAAACCAAATTTCAATTTGAATTTCAAAAAAAATTCCTATTAAAACCAAAATTTGATACTCACATTTTTTCAAAACAAAATTGCAGAAAAAAACTACAAAAAGCAAGTTTATCCTTAATACTTTTTTACAATCACATTTTAGAGAAAGTATCCCATATAATTTACCATTTTAAAAGTTTTTAAATTTATAGAAACTTCGTTGCATAAATAAAAAATAATTAAATCAGCACATTAGTTACATAAATCATAAACTATATTCTCATCTACCGCCTAACGGTTAGTTGGTATAAAACAAGGCGTTGTGCACATTCTATACATTTTAATTTAGAAGTCCAAAATTTTGTTTGGGACACTTATTTTGCTAATCATCCTAAATCAAAATCATGTTACAATAAGCCCAATTAACTAAGACTATAATGGTAATTGGCTAAACCATCTCTACAGTTATGACTATTAGTAGCTCAGCTAAGTAGCTCAGTAAGTTGTGTCATGGCCACGAGAATGTTTCGGTTTTCAAGATGCAAGTGGCAAATTGTTGTAACAGAATTCGGTTGAGGAAGATCACTCCATTGGCAAGGAGAATAGAAGGCTAGCTAGGCATCAGATTTGGTAAGTTGAATTTGATATCATTTTCGTTGTATTTTCCCAATTTTACTTCCTTTTTCAACTAGTGTCTTTTCTTCTTTCTCCCTCGTTTATGGATTTCTTATCACTAAATCTCATCTTTACCCTTTTAATCCTTGATGTTTATAACAAATTGGTATTAGAGCAGCTTGAATCCTTGGAAATCATGGCTGATAACACCAGATTTAGGACTTTGGAGGGACTCCTGAAGGATAAAGACAATCGGATGAAGAAATTTTCCCTAGAGGTCAAGAGCCAATTGGAAACGAACCATACATTGTTGTACATGGAAATAGAGGAGAAATTCTCCGCAATCAATTAGGAGATTTAAGTTTGTTTGAAAACACAACTGGAGAAGAGGCTGGATACAGTAATAGATGTGAAATTCCAAGGAATGGAGGACCGGATGCTTACAATGCTGTAAAAGAATCTCATAATGGGAAATGTTGTGTTCGTTGGAGAAGATGATGATATGGCACAACACTCTGCTAAGAGTATTCAGATATTCACTCCAAAATCAGGCAATGGAGGTTTTCAGAAGGAGAATGAAGTTGATCCAACTCACAATCGAGCTACTCAGGAACCTAAGATGAGTTCCATGCTTCAAAGATCTGTGGCTTATTACCAATGATCACATGACTTGTATACAGGTTCAAGGGATCTAGTGTCAATGAGAGCAGTCATGCAACAAACCTAGGACCGATCTGACAATGTTCTCAGGTGAGAAACCAAAAGAGTGGTTGAGAAGTGTGAGAAGTTTTTTGCCTATTTCCAGATAGCAGATGCATTCAAGGTGGAGAAAATTTTAATTTATTTGAAAGGCAAGGCCGAAATCTGGTTTCAAAGCGAAAAGAGGACAAATGAGTATTGGTTATGGAATGAATTTACTAATGTAGTGCTTAAAAAATTCTCAAAACTTGGAGCTAAGGATGAGGTGGAGGAATTCAACAAACTATTTCAGAAAGGATTTGTGAGATCTTATCAGGAGCAATTTAATGATTTGAAAACTCTCATGATCAGTAAGGATCATTCACTCACTGAATCATACTTTATTTCCAGTTTTCTTAGTGGATTAAAAGAAGAGTTAAAACCGATGCTAAAAATAATGAAACCTACTAGTTTACAATCAGCTGTTGAGATTTCTATTCTTAGGAGAAAACTTAGAATTGTCTAAGAAAAGATTATAAACTGGTTTGATAATACTATGAGTGTTGTTCAACCTAAGCCTAATGTAGACAAATGGGTGAAGAATGAATTTGTAGCTAATGTTAACCCTATAACTGATAAGAGGTCTGGTATGGAGGGATTTATAAGATCACACCTCAGGAAATACAATGAAGGAGAGAAAACAGTATGCACTTTAAATGTGGTGAGAGATTTGGTCCATGTCATTCGTGTAAGTTCAAACAGGTGAATATAATTGAAATTCAGAATCCTGGTGAGTATGATTGCATTTCTGTGATGGAACTAGGTTCAGAAAAGGAAGAACAGACTAAGACTGAACAGTTTGTGGTTAAAGCAATTGGTGGGCCTAAGGTTAATTCTATATTAGTGTTTATGAAGTTGCATGATAAAAATGTTATCATTCTGTTGGATACCGGGAGCAACGAGAGTTTTATTGATCCCAAACCCGTAGAAGAATTGAGGCTGAATCAACTCAGAAGCAAACCATTTGTTGTGACTGTTGCAAATGGGAGTCGGATCAGTGGCTCCACCTTTTGTCCACAGGTAGTTTGGCAGATCAACAATCACTATTTTTCTTATGATCTGAGGGTATTACCATTGGGGGAATTGGACATTATACTGGGTGTGGATTGGATGAGGCTATTCAACCCCATAATATTTGATTTTCATGGCAACAATATCACTTTCTGCAGTGAAGGAGAGTATTGGAGTATTCAAGGGACTGATCAAAATATTAACCTGAGGCTAATTAGAGGGGTGGAAACTCAAAAGATAGCAATGTTCAAAAAGATAAAAAATGTATCATACTATCATGAAGCTGAATGCCACAAAAAAGGCTAAACAAAATGAGCAGATAGACCATACAGCTCCAGAAAATGAACCTAAAATACCTGTCGAAGTCATGGAACTTGTTAAGAGGTATGAAAATGTATTTTCTTTTCCTAAAACTTTACCTCCTATGAGAAATATTGACCATAATATTGTGTTAAAGTCAGATGCACAAGCATTTCAGATCAGACCCTATAGGCAACCACATGCTCATAAGGAATAGAGAGAACGACAGGTGGATGAGATGGTGAGAGATAAAATTATTCAGCAGATCTAAAACCCTTTCTCTTCACCAATTATTCTAGTTAAAAATAATAATTCTCGGAATCTATGTATAGATTATAGAAAGCTTAATGAAATCACTGTAAAAGAAAATTTTCCAATTCCCATTGTTGATGAGCTTCTTGATGAATTGTGTGGTTCAGTTTATTTTACGAAGTTGGATCTGAGAGCACGCTACCATCAAATACCGGTTAGAAGTGAGAATGTTCCCAAAATATCATTTCAAACACACATGGCACTATGAGTTCTTAGTCATGCCATTTGGGCTAACAAATGCCCTAGCCACATTCCAAGCACTCATGAATTAGGTTTTCAAGACATTTATGAGGAAGTTTGTACTTGTATTTTCGATGACATTCTCATTTACAGTTGGACTCTTTCTGATCACATTAATCACCTGAATCAAGTTTTGGCAATTATGAGAGATAATCATCTTTACGCTAAAACTTTAAAGTGTGTTTTTGCACAAAGGAAGGTAGAATACCTTGGGCATGTCATCAGTGGTTCAGGGGTACAAATGGATCCCCACAAGATTTATTGTATACATAAATGGTCAATTCCAGATAATGTCAAGCAGCTAAGAGGATTCTTAGGGCTTACTGGATATTATAGGCGTTTTATAGAAGGTTATGGAAAGACTGTATGCCATTACGCAATCTTCTTAAGAAAGATGGATTTCAGTGGAATGTAGAAGCTAATCAAGCCTTTAACTTTCTTAAAGAGATCATGACAGCTGGTTGGGTACTTAAGATGCCAGAGTTTGATAAAATATTTATGGTAGAAACCGATGCCAACAACTTTGGTATTGGAGTTGTTTTGATGCAAGATAACAAGCCCATATTATATGAGTAAAGCTTTTTGTGCAAGAAATCGCGGTCTTTCAATTTATGAAAAGTAATTACTAGCAATAATCATGGCCATTGACAAATGGAGACATTATCTTACAGGTCAAAGATTTTTCATCAGAACTGATCATCAGTCTTTAAAGTTTTTAATCAATCAGAGGTTGAATAGTGCATTACAGCACAAATGGATATCAAAGCTTCCAGGGCTGAATTTTGAGATACAATACAAAAAAGAGGAAATGACAATAGTGTTGTTGATGCATTGTTAAGGCAACTGGGTTTGGAAGTGGTCTCAAATACTGATACAATTACTGACAACTGTGAGGTAAGGGCAAGAAGTTTGCAAGAAGTGGAAATCAATTCTAAACAAAGTGATGATGTGGAAAGTAGTATGACAGAAAGGGGAAATCAGATGTTGTCACAAGTTCAGAAACTGAAACCCAGTCAGAGATAGTGGCTGATGCACCTAATGATATTGACCACTTGCAATTAGCAGTAATTTCTTCAGCACATTATATTGGTTGGAACAATTGGCCAAAATTTATAAACCTGATTAAGAAGCCAGTAAACTAATAGTTCAAGCGACTTTATCACAAGATCGTAACTCTGAGTACAAGTATATCTACAAATTCTTAATAAAGGAAAGAAGATTTATGTGGGATCTGTAGAAGGAGTTTGAGCTTATACTTTATCTTCACTACATGCCTCAGCCATTAGATGCCACTCTGGACAATCAACTGCTATTAATAGAGTTGATACACTCTTCTTTTGGCCTCTAATATGAGGTATGAAATCATTAAGTTTGTGCAGGAATGCCTAGTCTGTCAAAAACACAAACATGAAAACCAATATCCAGCAGGACTGTTGCAACCATTACCTATTCCATCAAGGGCTTGGACTCAAATATCAATGGATTTCATATAAAGATTGCCAAAATACAAAGGGAAGGATACCATTCTAGTAGGGCTGGATAGGCTTACTAAATATGCTCATTTCATCTCCATGGAACACCCATTTACTACTCATCAGGTACCTTCAAATTATTTTTCAGAATTTTATAAGCTACATGGACTGCCCGAGTCTATTTTCAGAGATAGATACAAGGTGTTTACAAGTAATTTTCGAAAGGAAATATTCAAGAAATTAGGGATCAAGCTACAGTATAGCTCTGCTTACCACCCTGAAACGGATGGCTAAACAAAAAGGATAAACCAAATCTTGGATAGTTATCTCAAATTTTTTGTGGTAACAAATCAGATACTTGGTTTGAGTGGTTGGGAGCTGCAGAATGGTGGTACAATACCACACAACTATCCAACATACATATGACACCTTATGAAGTCCTCTATAGTGTTAAACCAACCACAATACCATGGGGATCGTTTGTTGATGCAATCATTCCTTCCAAAAAAAATATGATGGCACAAAGGGAAAATGTAAACCTTCTACTCCAATCACATCTTAAGAAGGCTCATGAACGGATGAAAGGTTTTGCTGATCAGAAACAAACAGATTAGTCTTACGATGTGGGAGATTGGGTGTACCTGAAATTACAAAGGTATAGACAGTATTCAGTGGCTCAAAGGACTAGTATGAAGGTTGTTCCTAAGTTTTATGGTCATTTTTAAATTATGCAAAAAGTTGGTTCTGTGGCTTATAAGTTGGATTTACCAAGATCATCAAGAGTTCATCCTGTATTCCACATCTCTCTCTTAAAGCAACATAAGGGGCTAGTGCCTAGTACTTTTACTCATCTTCCTGATACAGAAGCTGAGGACTTGGTGAAACTTGAACCTAACAAGGTATAAATTCAAATAAATTTCATTCTTAGGGGTCGGGATCAGGTGATTCAATGGTTGATTGAGTGGAAAAATTTAGCAACCGAAGAAGCCTCATGGGAAGATTCTGAATTCACCCCTCAACAATTTCCCAGTTTCAGTGCCTAATGATCGGAATTGTGATCAGAGTTTTGAGCTTGATGACAAGCTCATGGTAAGGGGGAGGGAGTGTTACAATAAGCCCAATTAACTAAGACTATAATGGTAATTAGCTAAACCATCTCCATAGTTATGACCGTTAACACCTCACCTCAATAGCTCAGTAAGAGTTGCCATGTCCATGAGAATGTTCCAGCTTTCAAGATGCAAGTGGCAAATTTTTGTAACATAATTCGGCTGAGGAAGATCTCCCCTGGCAAGGAGAATAAAAGGCTAGCTAGGCATCAGATTTGGCAAGTTGAATTTGATATCATTCTTGATGTATTTTCCCAGTTTTTCTTTTCTTTTTCAACATGGATCTTTTCTTCTTTCTCCTCCGTTTATGCCTTTCTTATCAATAACTCCCATCTTTACCCTTTTAATTCTTGTTTATAACAAATCCATATTCTATACATTTGAATTTAGAAGTGAAAAATATTTTTGGGCCACTTATTTTCCTAATCATCCCAAATTAACATCCCTAATCCAAACTATGTTCAAGTGTTCCATTATTACGCCAAAATCCTCTTTTGCATTCGCACCCCTTTCCCCAAACTCAAAAATCCTACCTTGTTATAATTTTATCCATCTTTCCAATACGAGGAAATGTGAAAATAATAATTTTTCCAATTGCTATTTTTTGAAAAATTATGTTATTGAATAAGTATATATTTGTTTCCATATATTAGTTTTATTATTCGACCTGATAGATTGAATTATTGTGTTCACGTTGATTACTCCATTTAGTTGTTCGTGTCGATGTCTTATTCTCGATACAGTTGCACATATCGTGTTTTCATATTTTTTTTTTGTGTTTTTATTTGGGTTTCCATTAATTTAAATGTTTTAGAACTGTGTTTTTCAAGGTGTTTACAACTTGGATAACATAGACCGTGTTTTGGATCAAGTAGTGTTGCAGTTCTTGAAGATCAATGTTTGGTGAAGTGATTAATGTGTGATACGATTTTCTCTACCAAATGATCATGATTTTTGCAGGAAGCGAGTTAATATATTTCGATGGTGATATTACAGTTTTATTGGATCTCTAATTTGTAATGTGGACGACCAGTTTGGTTTGCATGTAATTTAGATATCTCTGCAATAGATTAGTGTTAAATTTCAAAGTATCTTGGACTTCCATCTTAAAACCAATTGGTACTAAGTGAAAGTGACCCAAGACCTTATATATTAGTTATTATTATTGTAAGAAACCGATGTGAGATATATATATTTCAACAATTAGCTATTGCTAGAGACTGGTTGAGTTGGATGCCAATTTAACTTATTGTAATCACTGTTGGGTATTTTTCCAGCAACTATGATGATTATATAAAAAAACATCCCTAATCATAACCGAAAACACAATCTCTACCCAATTTGTTAACCAACTCTTTTTATATTAAAAAAAAGATACTCCCGATTTCTGAAACTTCTGGGGGAAGGGGTGTGGTTGCGTCCTAGCTCACATTCCTTCCAAACTTCTGATTTTTGAAACTTGATCTAAAATTATGCTTTTTTGCAGCGGGGGTTCCGATGACTTTCTACGAAGAAATACAAAAACATTTGATGAATCAACCACTCACCACCAATCAAATCGATCAACTTCTTGTTAAGTTCAGGTCGACATTTCGAGAATCGACCTGTCTCCACTATCGTAAGAATGACTATTGGTGTTGTTCATCGATAACCATGGTGTGTTCTTCAATCGCAGTGTTGTTGTTCAACATCGGCCATGGTGTGTTGTTTTATTGTGATCATGGTGATAGTGGTGTTGTTGTGGCGTTGGTGTTTTTATTTAATCGCAGTTGGTGTTTAAAAGCTGAAGGTGGCAGTGCATTATGGGTTGGGTGTTGGGTGGAAGCGACCACGATGCATTAGGAAAAGAGGAGTGGATAATGTTAAGGTTTCTCATTTAACTCTTTATATTTTCGCCCTTTAGTCCTTAAAACATTATACTCCCTCTGTCCCTTTGTGTGTGTCTTAGTTCACTATTCATTAATAAAGTTAATGTTATTTGACTTATAAAAAATTATAGATATATAAATGTGAAAATTATCGTGTGAGATATATTTACATTCATCGTAACACATATTTTTTAAAAATAATTTTTTTATAATTTATTATTGCATACTATATTTTAAGATATTAAAATTATAAATTATCAATAAATAGTAAAAATGAAAAAGTAAAATACAATTAGATGAACGGAGGGAGTACCTCATATGAAAAGGCCAACATAAAATGACATATTCATTGTTTTGATGAAAGATAAAATAGAATTGGCGACACTTCCATAAAAACGTGGCAATCAAAGTTGAAAGTATATTAAGAAGCCTCACTTTGTAAAATGTTAGTACACACGTCAGATTGACAAGATTGAAGATAAAAACCTTCTCCAGGAGTCAATCCAAGACATATTTCCTACGTGACTGAAATTTCAATTGACACTGTCAATGATAGTTTCTGTACACAGAAGGCCATATTGAAACCGTCACTTGCCGAAACATTAAATGCAAGTATTTTTTTAATTTTAACCATTTTTTCTTCCTAATACAGAAGACCATATTGAAATTTTTTTCCGTCTTTTGCTGAAACAATCAATGTTAGTGTATTTTTTAAACGTTTACTATTTTCAACTGGGATATAAATTTTTTTAAAATTAAGTTAGATCATTTATATGTTAAAATAATTATTTAAAAAAGATTTTAATGTATAATATTAAAATGTAAAATCAATAAATACAAAAATACAAATGATAGTTTTACTTGTAATTTAATATATTTGTATTTTCATAATTTACAAGATGAAAATTAAATTTG